>ML344642.1:0-38880 GCA_005239505.1 Nicotiana paniculata | reverse complement strand
ATAGAAATAAAATATTCCCATTTCGAATAATGTCACTTTAAGTGGAGAAACTCCCGTACCTCCCTTTGGGGCGTATGAAAAGGAGGTGTGACACTAGTAGCTACACCTGGGGGGCAGACACCTAAGGCGCCTGTTGCCAACCCTGCGCTTCCGGAGACCCTGGCACAGTTCTTGAGCATGTTTGGTACTCTAGCTCAGGCAGGGTTGACTCCACTCACACCAACCACATCTCAAGCTAGGGGAGGAACTCAGACTCCCGCAACCTGTATCCTAGAGCAACGGGTCCATGTTGACCAGGTCTAACAGTTTATACCAGTGCAATCGGTTGTCCCAGCTCAGCCCGAGGTTAGGGCAGTAACATTTGAGGAGGAGTAGCTTAGACTTGAGAGGTACAAGAAGTACCATCCTCCTACATTCAGTGGCCAAGATATAAAGGATGCACCAGGTTTTCTAGAGAAATCTTACTATATTCTCCGCACCATGAGTATTGTGGAGATGAGCGGGGTTTATTTTACTACATTTAAGCTGTCGGAACCAGCGTATCAGTGGTGACAGTCTTACAAGAAGGGATCAGTTTTCGGAGATGTGTAACGACCTGCCCAGTTGTTTTGAGAATTTAAGTCCTGTTCGGTGGCATAAGGTCTTGAGCAGCTTCGACTGTGTGTATTAACTTACGTGCGTGGTCGAATTGAGTTACCAGATTCGGAGTCAAATAAGAAGAAGGATTCAAATTTTGGAAGCTTAAGCGGTAAAGTTGACCAAAATTTGACTTTTGTGTAACGACTTCGGAATGGGTTTTGGATGATTCCAAAACCTTCGTATGGTATTTTGGACTTAGGCGTGCGTTCGAATTTGGATTTGAAGGCCCGTAGGGTAATTTTGTGAGGTTTGACCAAGAGTTGACTTTGGAGATATTGGGGTCGGAATGCGATTCCGAGAGTTAGACCAGCTCCGTTATGTAATTTAGGACTTGCCTGCAAAATTTGACGTCATTCCGGGGTTGATTTGATAGGTTTCAGCGCGAGTTTTAGAAGTTGGAAGATTTAAAAGTTCATAAATTCGATTCATGGTGCGATTAAAAGTTTTGTCGTTGTTTGATGTGATTTGAGACTTTGAGTCAGTATGTGTTAGGTTATGGAACTTGTTGGTGTGTTTAGACGGGGTACCGGAGGCCTCGGGTGTGTTTCAAATGGGATATGAACCATTTTCTTCCATTTTTGAACTGCTGATTCTGTCATCTGATTTTCTCCTTCGCGTTCGTGTCAGTTCCTTCGCGTTATTTTGGAGGAAGGAACATTTGTTCTTCGCGTTTGCATGCCTCCTCCCGCGATTGCAGAAGCCTTCCCTTCCTTCATCTTCTCGCGTTCGTCATGTTATGTCATTCCACCATCCGTGTTCGCATACTACTTCACACATTCACAAAGAGCAGTTGTTGGGCCATCAGACTTTTCTTCTCCGCGTTCGCGAGCGTCTTCTCGCATTCGCAAAGCACAAGCTGGGAATCACTCTTTTTCTTCTTCGCGGACGTGATCCCTCTTCCGCTTTTGCGATGCCTTAATGCCTGGGCAGCATAATATATCTTCAAAATCGAGGTTTAGGCCATTTTATCACATCTTCACTTGTAGAGCTCGATTTTGAGCGATTCTTCATGGGTTTTTCAAACAAATCGATTGAGTAAATGTTCTTCACCTTAAAATTTATTATATTTCATGATTTTTATCTTTATTTTTATCATTTAATTTGTGTTATGAGTTGAGGAAAAAAGGGGATTTTGAAGAGAACTTTCAAAATAAAAAATCATGATTTGAGGGACGAATTGGTGTCGGAATTTGATAATTTTATTATGGTTGAACTTGTATCGAAATGGGTGTTCAGGTTTTGTGAAATTTGTCGGATTCTGAGGTGCGGACCCGAGGATCGACTTTTGGGTCGATTTTAGATTTTGATAAAGATTGAGTCTTTATGATACAGAATAGTTTCTTATGAGTTTTATTTTTGCTTTGAAGTTATTTTGGTTATATTTGAGTCGTCCGGAGGCCATTTCACTCGAGAAGTTCATTTTTTTGTATCAGTCTGCCTTCCTTGAGGTAAGTATCTTGCCTAACCTTGTGTGAAGGAACTACCCTTTAGGAATTGAGTCTCTATGCTAATTGTAGTCTGTGTACACGAGGTGACGAGTTCGTGCTCAAACTTATTTATGGAAAGTTGGCCTTTTAGGGTTCTTAGGTTCTTTTATTCACTGAGTATGAAGTTGTTTTTGTTATGATTAAGTTTTCTTAATTACTAGTTTCACTTTACCTGCTTCATTTTGAATTAATTGTTTCGTGATCCACTCTTACTGCTTACTTGACTCTTATATGACTAAACTGAAGATTTTACCTCTTTTATTGCCATGCTATCTTTCCATAACTGCTTATCTTCATTTGAAATTATTATTATCTCTTCTGTAATTGTTTAGCCTTATTTGAGGCTATGATTATCTATCAGTTTCTTATCCTTCATTGAATTTGTTGCATCTCTTTCATAATTGTCCAACCTTAAAAGAAGTTTAAATATCCTATAACTTAGTTGACTTGTCCTTATTTAGAATTATTTGACTTGTGTTAGCTCCCTTGTCGTCGAAATTTACATTGTGGGACCGTTGTTACAGATTATCTCCTTCCTTGTTGAGCTGTTCTTATTATGACTAGCATTTTCTATTGTCCCTATTCCTTGTGAATTTGTTCTTCCATTTCTTTCAGTTCTAGAATTTCTGAGTTGATTTACTTGTCGTTCTCTAGTATTTTATTGTCATTGTTGTTGTTGTTGTGGTAATGCACGAGGTTTCTTACGTGCTATTATTATTGTGATGCACGAGGTTTCTGCCGTGCGATTGTTGTTATGGGGTTTCATGAGGTTTCCGCCGTGCTATTGTTACTATTGATATTTGCACATGCGGCGTGACAAGGTGGGCTATATATATATATATATGCGGATTGCGCATATGGCGAGACAAGGTGGGAACATTATTATGCATGTGTGGCGAGACAAAGAAGGCATTCACTTTATTATTGCACACGTGGCGAGACAAGGTAGGTTGTGTTAGGGATTGATTTGTGATGACTTGTGATGGCCTAGGGCATTCTTGTTGTTGATATTTGTGCAGTGGTACACTTACCTGTGTGAGCTTTATCTTGTGGAAAGTTGTGGAAAAACATTCTACGTGTTGTCCATCTCTTTTCTTATACTTACTAGCTGGCATGAATTATGTTAAGACACTTGCACAAGCATACACGTAATTAAGCACTCTTATCGGTTAAGAGGTTTCTTTATATTGTTGAGTATAGATGAACACCCTTGTTTGTTTGCCTTCTATGTGAGAATGGTTCTATTTGGAGTATGAGTCGTCAGTGCGGTTATAAATTGTAATGAGAGCACAAGATGCCAAGTGTTGAGGTTCAGGAATTAGGAACCATGAGTTGTGAATATTCTGAGATTCAGTACCTTGTGGAGGTTATTGGCTAAAACCTAGTGTGAAAGCGGTTTTTTATTGAGTTGTTATTTGCCTTTTATTTATTTGTGATCACCGAATTTAGACTGTGTTTTCGTTCATCTATTGTGTCATTATTATGGTGTTCCGCTGTTAGTTGTTGTTTTCCTTTATTACTGTAATTACCATAATATTTGTCATTATGCATAGTCGTTACATAGATATCGTTCTCTATTGTCACTACCCTTATACTTGTTCAGGTTATTTAGTCCAGTAGGTGTATTGATTGTTCCTCGTCACTACTCCACTGACGTTAGTCTTGATACTTGCTGGGTATCGCCGTGGTGTACTCATACTACACTTCTACACATTTTTATGCAGACCCAGGTATTTCGAAGTCAGTCGATCATTAGCTAGCTGTGCGGATTGTTGTTATGGATATCCAAGGTTTCATAGTCACCTTCTGATTTTGTATTCACACTATTTATGTTATTTCAAAACATTTGTATTTAGAAATTTGTAGCAAACTCTATAGAGCTTATGCCTCGTACAACCGGGTTTGGGAATTGTAAATTCTACAGAGATTTCTATTTCTAAATTGTTAGATATTAGTTAAATACTATTGTTATTCAGTTAATGTTAGGCTTAACTAGTCCATAGGACTAGGTGCCATAACGATACCCAACATAGGGGAAATTGGGTCGTGATAAGATGTTCTTGAGAGAGTTTGTTCACCAAAGCTTATAGGATGCATGGCGCGCAGAGTTTGAGCAATTGCACCAGGGTACTATGACAGTGTTAGAGTATGCTGTCAGATTTAGTGAGTTGTCCAGACATGCACCTTCCTTGGTTTCCACAGTCATAGAGTGGGTTCGTCGATTATAGTGTTAGATTCAACATGGCTAGAGAGTTGGAGATAGATACCCTATGTCAGTATGTAGTAGAGATCGCACGAAGATTGAAGGGTATGCGGGGCCGTCAGAGAGAGGGAGGGAAGTCAAGAGACCCCGAGATTCTGGCGGATATAGTGGTGCCCATGCCCAGTAGCAATGCATCATGGTAAAGTCTATGTAAGCCGTCCAATTCATTCAGCACTTCCAGCTACTAGTAGTACTTCGGCTATTTCCAGGTCTCAGGTAGCCAATTATGCACCGCCACTATCTAGTGCACCTCCTACACCGGGTGCTTTCAGCAATCAGTCCAACCGACCAGGCCCGAGCCAGTATCAGCAACCACGCCTAGCGAGATCTTGCATCTGACACAGTCATCACATGTATTGTTCCGGTTTGTCACAGAGATGCATCAGTATTATTTGATCCAGGCTCCACTTTCTCATATATATCATCATACTTTGCTCCGTATTTAAGTATATATCGTAATTCTTTGAGTTCTCCTATTTATGTGTCCACACTTGTGGGAGATTCTATTGTTATTGACCGTATGTATCGGTCGTGTTTAGTTATTATTGGTGATTTTGAGACCAGATTTGATCTATTGTTGCTCAATATGGTAGACTTTGATGTTTTCTTAGGCATGGACTGGTTGACTCCCTATCATCCAATTCTTGATTGTCATACAAAGACAGTGACATTGTCTATGCCAGGTTTACCGCGGTTGAAGTGGAAGGGTATTGGATTATGTTCCTAGGAGGATTGTGTCCTCCTTAAGGCACAAAGGATGGTTGAGAAGCGGTATGCTGCATACCTAGACTTTGTGAGAGATGTTAGTGTTGATACTCCTACCGTTTAGTCGGTTCCGGTAGTGAGAGACTATCCAAATGTATTTTCGCCAGATCTTCCGGGCATGCCGCCCGATAGAGATATCAATTTTGGTATTGGCTTGTTGTCGGGCACTCAACCCATTTCTATTCCACTATATCGTGTGACCCCAGTGGAGTTGAAGGAGTTAAAGGAGCAGTTGTAAGAGTTGCTTGATAAGGGTTTCATTCGGTCTAGTGTGTCATCTTGGGGTGCTCCGATTTTGTGATTAAAAGGATGGTTCTACGTGCATGCGTATTGATTATCGGTAGTTGAACAAGGTTACAATGAAAACCAAGTACCCATTACCGTGCATTGATGACTTATTTGATCAGCTACAGGGTGCCAGAGTGTTCTCAAAGATTGATTTGCGGTCAGGGTATCATCAGTTGAAGATTAGGGAACCAAACATCCGGCGACTATTTTCAGGACTCGGTATGGTCACTACGAGTTCCTTGTGATGTCATTTGGGTTGACCAACGCCCCACCAACATTTATGCACCTGATGAATAGTGTATTTCAGATATATTTTGATTCATTAGTCATTGTGTTTATTGATGACATCTTGGTGTACTCCTGCAGTGGAGGATCATGAGCAGTACCTGAGGATCATTCTCCAGACCTTGAGAGAAAAGAAGTTATATGCAAAATTCTCAAGTGTGATTTCTATCTTGATTCAGTGGCATTTTTGAGTCATGTAGTATCGAGTGAGGGGATCAAGGTAGATCCAACGAAGATTGAAGCAGTGCAGATTTGGCCTAGACCATCTTCAGCTACTGAGATCCAGAGTTTCCTTGGTTTGGCCGGATGTTATCGCCGTTCCGTAGAGGGTTTCTCATCCATTCCTGCACCTATGACCAGATTGATCCAGAAGGGTGCTACTTTAAGATGGTTCGAGAAGTGTGAGGAGAGCTTTCAAAAGCTCAAGATTGCTCTAACTACAACCCTAGTGTTGGTGTTACCTACGGGTTCAGGTCTTACACTGTGTACTGTGATGCATCACGTGTTGTCCTTGGCACGGTGTTGATGCAAGATGGTAGGGTGATTGCCTACACGTCTAGGCAGCCGAAGCTTCATGAGAATAATTATCATGTCCACGACTTGGAATTGGCGGTTATTGTTCATGCCTTGAAGATTTGTCGGCATTGTTTGTACGGTGTCCCTTATGAGGTTTATACCGACCACTGGAGTCTCCATCATCTGTTCAAACAGAAATATCTTAATTTGCAACAGCAGAGGTGGTAAGAGTTGCTTAAGGACTATGATATCACTATTATAGATCATCCCGGGAAGGCCAATGTGATGGCCAATGCCTTGAGTCCAAAGGCGGAGAGTTTGGGCAATATAGCATATCTACTGGTAGCAAAGAGGCCACTAGCCCTAGATGTTCAGGCCTTGGCTAACCAGTTTGTTAGATTGGATTTTCATAGCCATGTCGAGTTATGGCTTGCGTGGTTTCTCGGTCCTTTTTATATGATCGCATTAGAGAGCGTAAATATGACGGCCCCCATTTTCTTGTCCTTAAGGACACGGTATAGCACGACGATGCCAAGGAGGTTCCTATCAGAGATAACAGTGTGTTGCGGATGCAGGGCTGGTTATCTGTGCCTATGTGGATAGGTTGTGTGAGTTGATTCTTCAGGAGGCCCATATGTTATAGTACTCTATTCATCCGAGTGCCGCTGAGATGTATCAAGATTTGAGGTAGTGATTGGCTCTAACCGTACACCACTATATAATGGCGAGGAGGGGTCGATGTAGCTTTTACCCGAAAGGTCGGGATCGATATCCACAGGGAGTTATAATTAGTTGGTAATTGGGTTCCTATCTAATCTAGCTATGTGCGTTGTCTTTAATTACACTTCTAACCATGAGTGAATTTTGTTTCTATTCTAGTTTAATGCTATTAATCGTTTTAAAATAAACTAAGTGCTATGTTTTTGTAGTAGTTTTCTCAATTGATAAAAAGCACTAATGAAGTGACTTACACCTAGGCGAGTATCTACTGGGATCTAGACCCTAGGATAAACTTGTTGTATCAGGGGTCATGATATAACCTCACACTTAATTACTCACTCTATATCTCTCAGTAGTTTGAGTGACTTTGCCCGAATTGGCTTTCTCAAGCCTAATTGGGTGTTCAAATAGTGCAAGTGAAATTGGCTCAAGTCGGGTATTACTATCTCTAGGTTTAATCCTTTAAAAGGGGTTATCAATCTCTTGAATTCACCTCAAGTCCTTGTTATCCTATTTTACCTAGACTTGGGCCCTCTTTCTCAAAAGGAGCCCTAGTAAAAAGGTACGAATCAGTGTTTGCAACCACCAATTCAATAGATAAAGCATGAAACAAGCTAAATATCACTAACCCATAAACAAATAATCCCTAAAATTGAAGACCCATTAAATACCCACACTAGGGTTGGGTCACAACCATAGCTACTCATAATTAAGGGATAAATCAAAGATGGAGATGAAATATAAGCCATAAATGTTAATTACAAGAACAAAATCTAAAGTTATAAGCTAAATCTACTCTAAAATTACTCAAAGTGGAAAAATGTTGATGTTCACGAGCTCCCTAATACATAAGATAACCTAAAAATGTGAAAAAGATCCTTTTATACACAACTGAAATTACTGGACAAAAATGCCCTTGCGGAGGTTCCGCTGTCAGCAAAATAATGGGCGCCTCAGTGAATGGACTTTCGCTGTCACGCAATAACGAGCGCAAACCGCAATTTTTCAGATTTGGACTTGGCCTGGGCTAGATTTCGCGGACAACGTAAAACTACCGCATCCGCGTGATCTTTATTCGCGGCCGCGTAAAATGATTTCGCTCTCTAAAAATTGATTTCGCTCCTAGCGGACTTCTTATCACCTCAGCGTTTAGGTGGCTTTGCAGCCGCGTAAAATGAACGCTGACCGCGTTTTATAATTGGCCCAAGGTTGCCAGTTCTCTGATTCTCAACTTCTCGCTCTAAGCAGAATTTCTTCCATGGCCGCACCAATGGTTTCGCGGCCGCGATTTTGTGGCGCGATCAGCGGTCCAAACTGGGTCGAATCTCATCTCTCTGAACCTCAAGTTCGTGGCAGCCCTTTGTAATTCACCTCAGCGGAGGACTTTGCGTTGTAGAGTAATAATGGCGCTGATAGCGCTCCAATAAAGTTTAAGGACTTGTGCAAGCTTGGCTCCTTTATGAGTTCGTTTTGGCTTCTTTGCCTCCTTTTGACCAATAGTTGCAAGTTAGCACCTTGAGTTAGTTTTCGGGAATACCTTAATGCGTTTTTACTCAAAACCTAAGCAAAAGAGAGTAATTAGTAGGTAAAAATCCCTAGTTATCAACTCCCCCAAACTTAAGCTTTTGTTTGTCCTCAAGCAAACAAGGTAATTTCCACCTCCATAAGAAAAAGAAAGTAGAATTTCAATTGTCCTAAAGTAAATTCATCAAGCTTTAATTGGGACACAAATGCATTATCGGCAACATTATGCAATTACTTTCTGAGTTCCATAGGTCTAATGTGACACAAAAGCTTCAAGAGTTGACTCAATTCATCAAAGAGACTCGCTCTCTTATGTAGGCCACTGTGGACCCCAGACTCCTTCTCCTCTACTCTTTGTGAGCTCATCTCACTTTATAGTATGTACACTCAAAACCTGGATTGTCAAGAAGTGCGCTCATCACTCTAAAAAGAATGCCACAAGTCCGACTCTAAGTACCATAGGCTTGCCCCTCATGTAAATCACCACTAATGTAAGCTTACTCAACTTGAAATCCTATAGGGCTTGAATGGGATGTAATGAAGGCTTTTTGGATCAAGGTCGGACATAATGAACTATGATCATATCATCTTTCCTTAAGCACTCCATTTTCACAATTCGGTGCATGCTTTCTTGACTCTTTGAGTCATTCTCTTCTTCCTTGAGGGGACTAGAGAGACACATTGCCATTCTTTCTTCTAGTTGACGCTCATTTTTCTCCTTTTTTCATCATTCCAAACCTTTCAACATTGTTTTCTCTAATCCTTTCAACCTTTACTTTTCCTTTTACATGTTTCATTTTTTTGGCTTTTCATCCTTTTCTTTGCCTTTCCTTTTCATCAATTCTCTTTGTTCTTTGAACCTTTCATCACTTTGAATTTCCTTGTCTCTCCCGCAAACTTATGTTTTTGTTTATTGTTCATCATGAATGCTAAGAAAAGATTGGGTGCCAAGAGGGGGTTATTATAGAACGGATGAAGGCTTGTAATGGGGCTATTGAACGAAAAAGGCTTAGGCTCAAAGGGGTTGACTAAGGATATTATAATGGTAGGCTAATGAAGTTTTCAAATTCAAATGGGACCAAAGAGAGCCTATAATCACTTCTCAAGTCGAGCTACACTTAGAATTTCTCCTAGAAAAACAGTCGGGGCAAGTTCTTGACTTGTTGGCACGACACTTGGACTTGCAATTCAAAACCTCACCTCTCAAGCTACTGGATTGTTAAAGAGAATGGAGTCGAGGGCCCATAAGAACCCTAGCTACGATTGAAACTCACTTATGGTCACAAAAACCACTTGATGATAATTTTAGTCAACTCAAGATTCTAAGGGTCACAACTAGAGCTAGTCTCGTCCACCGCTTGTCTCTAACCATAAGGTCAAAGGTAAATGTGTTGATGCCAAATGAAGCTTACTTGAGTCACTTTTATTCATTACTACCATAAATCAAAACAGAAAGAAAAACAGACTCAATCCCTTTAGAAGGTTGTCACGCCGTCCATCGTAGGGAAGAGCCACCCGGTCCACATAAATTTTACCCTTGGAAAGAACCGTGGCATTAAGAAAACCAAAGGCTTATTGATCACAAAAATGCAAAAAGAAGCTACTAAAGGAAATAAGAAGCTAAACTATTAAGGAAAATTATAAAAGAATTTATAAAGTAAAAATACGGAAAGTAAAATGAATATGTACAATAGGGGATTCAGACGAATATACATAAAAGGGGAATGAAAATATACAAGGAATGGTAACTTTATATACATACCAAAAGTGAAAAGTACGAAAATAAAGTACGATAAGTAGAAAATAAAGAAAGAAAAATAGTATCAAAATTTATTACATACCAATCATCATCAAAATAAGGCCATCCCCCCCCCCCAATTAAAAATTAGCATTTCCCTCAATGCTAAAAGCAAAAATAGAATAGGGGAAGGGTAGAGAGTAAAGAAAATTCCCTAAGATGCCTCTGTCTGCATAGGATCACTGGATGTGGCTGGGTCCTATGGCTGGGCTGATTCAGCTCCCTCGGAGTCCTCCATCTGGATCTCCAAATCCTCAGTATGGGGGATCACTACCCTTCTCACTGGATCACTGATGGCCTCCTGCTCTGGTACCTGTGATGGTTGCGTTGGTTGCGATGTCTGAGCTGCAGGTACAGGCTCTCCCATGAGGAGATCAAGAGTGATATCACCCGCTGTAGTGAGCTTAGCCACCTCCTTCTTCAAGTCATCCTGGCTCTTCCTTATCTGTTTATCTAGGGACTTGATTTCCTTCTCATGAGTGCCCATGGATTCCAGAATCTTCTTCTGGTTGTCAACTAGATTCTTCAAAGTTTCCTCCAATGACGGAGGCATCTGGATATGGGTCGGGGCTGCCTGGGTTGCTATGGAACTAGATAAGCAGATAGTTTTGATGAAGCTACCTGCAACCAATTGTTGATGCTGGCCAATGTCTGGTTTACCCTTAGAGCAGTTTGAGTGTATGCTGAAGAAGAAGGCACTGAGGTAGGGATGGAGGCAGAGGGTGAGGAGGGAGGATGTGGCATGGAAACATATAAACCCTCAGCAGTGGATGGCTCGGAACTTGCGGCCACCACCCCTGGATCTTCAGACTGGCCATTGGAACTGGTGGCTTTGCTCTTGGATTTGGGGTTGTCCGGACCCTGCAGGATGTACCAGACGGCCTCTTCGACTTCACTTTGGTGTAATAATCCCTTCCCTCTACTCCCTGATCCTCGAAGTACATAGTGAGGAAGTTTGGGTAGGGATATGACCTCTCATCCTTTCCGATCGTTTTGGTAATCACCCTGGCCATAATATTCCCGACGTTGATCAGGAACCCCGCCATGATAGCCCCCACAATAATAGCTCGAGATACCGGGTGTCAACTAAGCTGGGTTGGTCCTAGGAATAGCAATCACTAACGAAAGCCAAGGGTGGGCTAACTCATCCAGCTCCACCTTCTCCAGATACAGGGACTCATCTTCATCATTGAACCCAACATAGTCATTGAGAGCTTTGCCATCAAACTGAATCTTCTTGTTGCGGACTTTGGTCAAGTATGTGCCCTTTTTTTATGTTGGCGACATTAGCATAGAACTCCTTGACCAAAAACTCATTGGCCTCTGGAAGGTTGCTGGGGAAGAACTTCCACCGCACTCTCTCGTTGAAGTTCCTCTTGATGTTTGGGTTGTGGGGTAGAAGCTCTCGCTCAATGAACACCCTCTGCTATGTAAGTGACCTCTGAGGCCACCACTCCCTGAACTTGTGATATGCTTTCCCATTCATGAACTGGTCTTGCCATACTACCGGGTTTCGTGATCTCACCAATCCCCCTGTCTGTGTGTCACCACCCCTCCCGTCATCCGGGGAATCATCATCACTATTAATCTGTACTAGGGTAGCTGTGGAGGCTGGAGCCACTGCACTGGGGGCGGGGGTGGAGGAGATTCAGTAAGTCCCAAGCTATCAGAAGAGCCGGACACAGAAGTCGATTCATTTAGAAGGCGACGGGGATGGAATTGTTCCCCCTCTTGAGATTGGCCAGCTTCCCCCTCTGAAATCTCCTGAGAGGGGACATACTCTATCGTCTCTGAAGTGTCAGCAGTGGGCCTCCGGATGGTTTGTTTCTTCCCAATAAGGACTTTAGGAGCTTATGGTGCAGCTTGTTGTTTGCCTCTCCCCCGTCCCCTGGAGGACTCTCCCTTCTCTGGTTGTTTATCTTGTCCACCTCTTGATCGAACCATTGTCTGCATATAAAATCAGTGAAAGCTCATTAGCATTGGCATTCAAGCAAGTACTAGATGAAACAGATAAATGATTACAACATCTAATAACACAATGGACCGCTGCCAGCGGAAAAAGGAGTGCGGCTGTGAATAGGCCACCGCTGACAGCGGAAAAATGGCCGCGTCCGCAAGAGACTGGGGTTCAGACTACCTAGTCTCTGAACATTACTCACTGATGAGAGAGAAATAATGGGTGCGGTCGCGAAGGCTTCACCATTTTCCGCGTAAAAACGGACGTGACTGCTGACCCATCTTAACACTTCTCTGAATATGAATTCTGTTGTCCGCTAAAAGACAACCATGGCCGCGTAAAGCGATCCGGTGACAGCGAAAAATACACCGCGGCCGCATAAAGCAAGCCAAGTCAAACCCAGCAAAATCATATCACCGTTGACCATGGAATTTAAGCCGCGACTGCGGAATTTAAAATGAACGGGTATCGAAGAACATTCACGAGCTAGGGTTTACACTTGGTGGGGAATTTAAGCAATTAAGAAGTAAAGTGAGTCACCCCAACCCCCATTAGGTATCAAAAAACCATTACCCATTCATTTTCATCAATAATTAAACATGCTTATGATTGTAGGTCTATAGTAACCCTAACTAGAAAGAAAAAGTAACACTAACTAAAATGAAAGAGGAAGAATCAAAGTTAAAACTAAGAAATTGATCATACCAGGAGTTAGATTTGTTGTAGGAATTAACCTTGCTAAATGAGATGACGTTTAGATGCAACTGGGGTTATTGCACAGTGCAAAGGGAGCTTTGAAGTGTTAGGGTGCGAAAAGTGTAAAAGGAGGAGGGCCCTCCTATTTATACTAAAACCCTAAGCCCGCACCGACCTACCTGGCGCGACCGCGGAATTCCACCACGGTCCGCACTTTTCACATGTTGAAGAGTTGAAGGTGCGATGTAATCGCTGGGAGTTGAAATATGGCCGCGGCCGCAGAACAGTAACCGCTGACCGTGAAAAATCAACTGCGAACACGGACCAAACTTCAGAGATATTGAATTTTTTATTTTTTTTCAAGTCCACGTACGCTGCATTGTTCCCCCACGAAAAAGCTACTGTTGACCACGAAATTGAGAGCGCGGTCAGCGGTCCACAACATACTTAGCCACATTTTTCTCCAGTATTTGTCGTGCAGTGCATCAACAATTCCTATACAAATATTACAACCAATTATTCCAAAAGAGTCTAATCTAAGAAATACAATGAAAAAGAAAGAAAAATCACTTGGGTTGCCTCCCAATAAGCGCTTGATTTAACGTCGCGGAACGACGCAGTTTACCATCATCATTGAAACTTTATCAAGGCCACCACGTGGCTGTCATCACACTTTCCCAAGTAATACTTCACACGATGCCCATTAACCCGGAAGATTTCATCATTTTTGTTCTTCAAGTCAAGAGTACCAAAAGGTGTTACATGCACTACCTCAAAGGGACCACTCCATTTCGACTTTAACTTGCCCAGAAATAGACGCAACCGGGAGTTGAATAGAAGGACCAAATCACCCTCTTTGAATTCCTTGTTTTGGGCATATTTATCGTGCAAGTATTTCATCTTCTCCTTGTACAATGATGAGCTTGAATAGGCATGAAATCAAAATTCATCTAGCTCATTGAGTTGTTCCACCCGGAGATTTGCTGTAACATCCCACTCAAGATTTAACCTCTTCAAGGCCCACAATGCTTTATGTTCTAGATCAAATGACAAATGACACGCTTTACCAAACACCAACCGGTACGGAGACATACCGATTGGAGTCTTAAATGCAGTCATATAAGCCCACAACGCATCATCTAGCTTCCTTTACTAATCCATTCTATTGGCATTCACAGTTTCTGACAAGATGCTTTTGATTTCCCTATTTGAAACCTCCACTTGTCCACTAGCTTGGGGGTGATAAGGAGTAGAGACCTTGTGATTGACAATGTACTTAGCAAGAAAAGTGTCAAATGCCCTATTACAGAAATGAGACCCCCATCACTTATAATTGCCCGAGGAGCACCAAACCGTGTGAAAATGTTCTTCTTGAGGAATGCCACTACACTCCTGGCTTCGTTGTTGGGAAAAGCCACGGCTTCAACGCACTTGGAAACATAATCAACCACCACAAGAATGAAAGTATTGCCACACGAACTAACAAAATGGTCCATGAAGTCTATGCTCCACACGTCAAAAATGTCAACTTCAATAATAGTTGTGAGGGGATTTTCATCCTTCTTTGATATTCCCCCAGCTCTATGAACTTCATCACATGTCTTTACAAGCTCACTGGCATCTCTATACAGGGTTGGCCAATACAAACCACAACTAAAAACCTTGGAAGCAGTCCTCGCCCTGCCGTGATGACCACCGTAGGGAGATGAATGACAAGCATCAAGTATGATCATTTGATCCTCCTATGGGACACACCTACGAATCACATGGGACAATACCAGTAACAAGGAAATTAGCAACATCCACAAACCAAGGCATACCATTCAACGAAACTGAGAGGAGTTGCTCATCCGGGAAAGCATAATTAATTTCAATACCATCTTTTGGCCTCCCTTGCTCTTCTAGACGGGAAAAATGATCCGCAACCTGATTTTCACTTCCTTTCCTATCAATAATCTCGAGGTCAAATTCTTGAAGCAACAAAAACCATCTCATCAGTCTAGATTTGGAGTCCTTCTTTGTCATCAAATACCGGAGCGCCGGGTGATCGGCATGAACAATTACTTTGGCTCCCATGAGATAAGGCCTAAACTTCTCCATGGTGAACACAATTTCCAACAGTTCCTTCTCTGTCACTATATAATCAACCTGGGCATCGTTCATAGTTATGCTTGTATAGTACATCAGATGAAATATTTTGTTCACCCGTTGCCCCAAGACCGCTCCTACCACAACATCACTGGCGTCGCACATAAGCTCAAAGGGTGAGCTCCAATTTGGTGTGGTAATTATTGGAGTGGTTGTTAATTTTAACTTTAAGAGCTCAAAGGCCTTCATGCACTCTTCATTGAAATCAAATTTTGCATCCTTCTCTAATAGCTTGCATAGGGGATTCACCAGTTTGGAAAAGTCTTTGATGAACCTACAGTAGAACCCCGCATGCCGAAGAAAACTTTTAAATCTCTTGACGGAAGTTGGAGGAGGAAACTTTGAAATCACTTCTATTTTTTCTTTGTCCACTCCAATCCATCTTTTGAGATCTTGTGGCCGAGGAAACTGCCCTCCTCGACCATAAAGTGGCATTTTCCCCAGTTAAGCACAAGATTTGTCTTTTCACATAAGGCTAGAACCTTGTCAAGATTTTGCAAACATTCTTCAAATGAGTCTCCAACCACACTAAAGTCATCCATAAAGACTTCAAGGAAATCATTCACCATGTCCGTAGTATAGCGATCATGCATCGCTGAAATGTAGCGGGTGCATTACACAATCCGAATGGCATCCGAGAGAATGAAAAGGTCCCATACGGGGCAGGTGAAAGTAGTTTTCTCTTGATCTTCTAGGGCTATAAGAATCTGATTGTAACCTGAGTGCCCATCCAAGAAACAATAGTATGCCGGCTCGGCAAGTCTGTCTAGCATCTGATCAAGAAAAGGCAATGGGAAATGATATTTTCGTGTCACCTTGTTCAGCTTCTTGTAGTCCATACATACCCTCCATCCAGTCACGGTCCGAGTAGGGATCAACTCATTGTTTTCATTTTTCACCACAGTCATACCCCCCTTTTTCGGAACACATTGCGCCGATGTAGTCCGTGCACTGTCTAATATTGGATAGATAACCCCTGCATCAAACCATTTGATAATCTCCTTTTTGACCATCTCTTGCATAGAATCGTTCAACCTCTGTTGATGCTCCACGGAGGGTTTTGTATCAACCTCAAGTATAAGTTTATGCATGCAAAAGGCGGGGATTATGACCTGAATGTCATCTAAGGTCCATCCAATTGCTTTTTTCTCCTTTTGAGCAATTCAAGAGTGGATTTTACCTACACTTTTGTTTAAGCAAGCAAAAAGAATAACAGGTAATGTAGAAGAGGGGCCCAAGAATTCATACCTGAGGTGTGATGGGAGAGGCTTCAACTCCAAGGTAGGTGTCTCCTCGATCGAGGTCTTTGTCGGTGGGGTCTTCCGATTTGCCAAGTCCAAGGATAGCTTACGGGACCATAATAATAGGAGCCCATTCCTTGCAATGCATTAGCACATTCAACCAAGCCATCCCTTACATTATCTCTATGGTTCAACAAGACAGCTTCCATGGGATCTTCCACATTGATCATTGAACTTGTATCATCAATTATTACTTTCGTTACAAGATCCACAAAAGAGCAAACCTCAGTACTATTCTGTTGCCTCATTGACTTGCTCACGTGGAAGACAATCTTTTCATCGCTCACCCGGAAGGTGAGATCACCGGCTTCAACATCCACCAAGGCCTTCCATGTTTCTAGAAAAGACCTTCCCAAGATTATATGCACCTCGTAGTCGTCTTCATATTCGAGGATCACAAAATCAGCAGGCAAGATAAACTTGTCGACCCGTACAAGAACATCATCAATAATACCAAGGGACCGCTTCATTGTTCTATCCTCCATTTGTCGTCTCATTGAAGTTGCTCTTGGTTGATCAATAACCAAAGTTTTGAATACGGAGTAAGGCATCAAATTTATACTTGCACCCAAATCACACAATGCCTTTGCAAAATCCGCACACCCAATGGTACATGGAATTGTAAATGCGCCGGGATCTTCCAGCTTGGGAGCCATCGAGTGCACAATGGCACTAACTTGATGAGTCATTTTGATGGTCTCACATTCCATAGATCTCTTCTTAGTGACCAAGTCTTTCATAAACTTGGAATATCCCGACATTTGCTCAAGAGCTTCCACCAAGGGCACATTGATAGACAAGATTTTCATTATCTCAATAAACTTCTTAAATTGATTTTCACTCTTTTGATTTGCAAGTCCTTGAGTATAAGGTGGAGGAGGCCTTGGAAAAGGATCTTTGGTTTTTGACACTATCGGCTCCGGTATGTCTATTACGTGTTCCCTACACGGGTTCACGTTATTTTGAGTTTCCTCCTCTTTGTCATGAATATCAGTCCTTACTTCACCATACAATTTCTCTTCACTCACTTGCTCATCATCTATATGAACATCATCATTTTGCATTTCATCATCATCACACACAACTCTCTTTTGCTTAGAGGTACTTGCTTCACCACCCCTACCACTCCTTGTGGTCATCTCCATTGCATGCCCAATATTGTTATTGTTCCCACCCTTAGGGTTACTATCGTGTCACTAGGTAGCTCCCCCTTAGGGCGAGTGTTCAACGCTTGCAAGATTTGACCCATATGGACCTGTTTGAACATATTTTCAATCTGTCCCATATCATTTCTTGAGGAACTTTGACCTTGAGATTAATATGGAGGTGGATTGTTGGGTTGTTGATACATCGGGGGCCTTTGAAAGCCCGACCATCGATTTTCATTTCCACCCCAATTGTTATTGCCATTGCCATTCCAATTGTTGTTGCCACCCCAACTCTGATTGTTGTTCCCCCAGTTGTTTGAGTTTTTGTTGTTATTATTCCAGTTTTCTTACCCTTGATTATTCCAATTCTGATTATTACCTTGAGATCGCCACGGTTGATTTGGAGCATTGCTCCGCTGTCCTTGATAGTTGTTTGCATACATCACATCCTCATTGTGGTCATCATATGAATCATCATTGTTGAAACCACTTCCACTTTGCTCACATTGATCATTGTTGCTTTGCATTTGTTGACCATGTTGTCTTCTTCTGTTGACCATTAGACTGACCCCTTCCATGGCATGTACTTGCTTTGGTCCGTGGATTTGCTGAAGCTGTGCTTTGGCAAGCTGGTTCATAGTTGCTGTTAACTTAGCTATGGATTATCCATGGTCTTGGAGTTCCTTGTGAATATTGATCACACTTGGGTCACCTTGAGGAACGTTTGCTCGACTTTTCCATGCTAAAGAAGTGTCAGCCATTTCATCAAGAATGTCACAAGCCTCGTCATAAGACAACTTCATAAAAATTTAGTCCAGCTAACTGGTTCACCACACATTGATTGGTCGTGTTTATACCCCGGTAAAATGTTTGTTGGATCATAGCTTCTGTCATGTTATTATTGGGGCATTCCTTGACCATAGTCCTATATCTCTCCCATATTTCATGAAATGGCTCATTGGGTTCCTGTTTGAAGGTTAATATTTCATCCCTTAAGGCTGCCATATATCCAGGTGAGAAAAACATTGCAATAAACTAGCCCGCCAACTCATCCCACGTAGTGATGGAATGGTTGGGGAGTCTTTAGATCCAATCCAATGCTTTCCCTCTGAGAGAAAAAGGGAACACTCTCAGCCTTAATGCAACTTGCGATACGTTGTTTGCTTCCCCAACAAGTATCCACGAATCCCTTGAGATGTTTATATGTATGCTGATGGGGAGCACCTATGAAATACCCTCACTGCTCCAATAAAGTCAACATCACATTTGTAATTTAAAAATTTCCCACCCGGATTCGGGGTGGACAATCGCACTAGCATATCCTTCATTTGGAAGCACCCGAGGGGCCGCTCTCGGAGGAGGTGGGGGAGGGTCTAAAATATTTTCATTGGCCTGGCGGCCTCTTCTTTGAGCTTGAGGTACTAGAGGCACCTCATCATCACCATTATCTTCTACCTCCTCCCCCGGGATAATATTTCCAATAGGATCAGCCATTTGTACCTAAAGTAATTAACACAAACAAGTTAGTAAAATAGAAGGAAAGAAAAAAAAATACACACAACTAGTCAGATAGATAGCCAAAATCGTTTAACTCCCCGGCAACAGCGCCAAAAAGTTATCGGCTCCAATCCTACACCACTATATAATAGCGAGGAGGGGTCGATGTAGCTTTTACCCGAAAGGACAGGATCAATATCCACAGGGAGTTATAATTGGTTGGGAATTGGGTTCCTATCTAATCTAGCTATGTGCGTTGTCTTTAGTTACACTTCTAACCATGAGTGAATTTTGTTTCTATTCTAGTTTAATGCAATTAATCGTTTGAAAAATAAACTAAGTGCAATGCTTTTGTAGGAGTTTTCTCAATTGAGAAAAAGCACTAGGGAAGTGACTTACACCTAGGCGAGTATCTACTGGGATCTAGACCTTAGGAAAAACTTGTTCTATCAGGGGTCGTGATATAACTGCACACTTAATTACTCACTCTTGGTATAGAGTGACTTTTCCCGAATTGGCTTTCTCAAGCCTAATTGGTGTTCAAACAGTGCAAGTGAAATTGGCTCAAGTCGGGTATTACTATCTCTAGGTTTAACCCTTTAATTGGGGCTATTAATCTCTTGAATTCACCTCAATTCCTTGTTAGCCTATTTTACCTAGACTTGGGCCCTCTTCTTAAGAAGAGCCCTAGTCAAAAAGGTATGAATCAGTGTTTGCAACCACCAATTCAACAGATAAAGCATGAAACAAGCTAAACATCACTAACCCATAAAAGAATAAGCCATAAACTTCAAGACCCATTAAATACCCACACTAGGGTTGGCTCACAACCCTAGATAATGGGTCTAGCTACTCATAATTAAGGGAAAAATCAAAGATGGAGATGAAATATAAGCCATAAATGTTAATTACAACAACAAAATCTAAAGTTATTACTAAAGCTACTCTAAAATTACTCAAAGCGGAAAAATGCTACTGTTCACGAGCTCCCGAATGCATAAGATAACCTGAAAATGTGAAAAGGATCTATTTATACACAACTGAAATTACTGGACAAAAATGCCCTTGTGGAGGTTCCGCTGTCAGCGAAATAATGGGCACCTCAGCGAATGGACTTTCACGGCCGCACAATAACGAGCGCAGACCACGTTTCTTCAGATTTGGACTTGGCCTGGGCTGGATTTCGCGGACAGCGTAAAACTACCGCATCAACGTGATCTTTATTCGCGGTCGCGTAAAATGTTTGCGGACCGCATTCCTTCATTTTGGATCAGTTGCAGACTCTCTAAACATTGATTTCGCTCCCAGCGGACTTCTTATTGCCTCAACATTTAGGTGGCTTCGCGGCCGCATAAAATGAACGTTGACCGCATTTTATACTTGGCCCAAGGTTGCCAGTTCTCTGATTCTCAACTTCTCGCTCTCAGCAGAATTTCTTCTACGATCGCGCCAATGGTTTCATGGCCGCGCTTTTGTGACGCGGTCAGCGTTCCAAACTGGGTCCAATCTCATCTCTCTGAACCTCAAGTTCCCGGTCGCGACAGCCCTTTGTAATTCGCCTCAGCGGAGGACTTTGCATTGTAGCGTAATAATGGTACTGACAGCGCTCCAGTAAAGTTTTAGGACTTGTGAAAGCTTGGCTGCTTTATGAGTTCGTTTTGGCTTCTTTGCCTCCTTTTGACCAACTCTTGCAAGTAAGCACCTTGAGTTAGTTTTCAAGAATACCTTAATGCATTTTTGACCCAAAATCTAAGCAAAAGAGAGTAATTAGTAGGTAAAAATTCGTAGTTATCAACTAGAACTATTGATAAAGAAGAATGAAGAAAGACATAGTGGAGTATGTCGTTTGGTTCCTAAATTGTCATCATGTGAAACATGAACATCAGAGGCCAGGTGGGTTACTTCAGAAACTTGATATCCCCGAGCAGAAATGGGAGCATGTTACCATTGGACTTTGTTGTTGGTCCCCAACAGACTCACAAGAAATTTGACATTATATGGATGATTGTGGATATGTTGACCAAGTCGATTCATTTCATTCCGGTGGTGACTACATATTCTTCAGAGCAGTTGGCTTAGATCTATATCTGCGATATTGTCCGGTTTCATGGTATGCCAATATCTGTTATCTTTGACCGGGGTACATCACACTTCGGGAGGGCAATACAATGTGAGTTAGGCATACGGGTTGAGTTGAGTACAACATTTCACCCCCATATGAACGACCAGTCCGAGCGCACCATTCATATATTCGAGGATATGCTTGGTGCATGTGGTATGGCTTTCGAGGGTTCTTGAGATTAGTTCTTGTCACTTGCGGAGTTTTCCTACCACTCCATCCACCAATCGAGTATTCAGATGGCTCATTATGTGGCCCTATACAAAAGAAGGTGTCATTCCCCAGTTGATTGGTTTGAGCTCAGAAAGGCTACGTTATTAGGCACGAATTTGATTCGATATGCCTTGGATAAAGTCAAGTTGATCCAGGATCGGCTTCGTACATCCCAATCTAGATAGAAGAGTTATGCAGATCGGAAGGTTCGTGATGTTGCTTTTATAGTTGGAGAGCGAGTCTTGCTCAAAGTTTCACCCATGAAGGGTGTGATGAGGTTCGGGAAGAAGGGCAAGTTGAGCCCTAGGTATATTGGACCTTTTGAGATTCTTGAGAGGATTGGCGAGGTGGCCTACAAGCTTGCATTTCCACCTACTCTATCTACAGTTCATTCAGTGTTCCATATGTATCACGGTGATCTGTCCCATGTTTTAGATTTCAGCTCATTCCAATTGGACAAGGATTTGTCTTATGTTGAGGAGCCGGTGGCCATCTTGGACAGGCAGGTCCAAAAGTTGAGGTCAAAGAACAATGCTTTAGTGGGGCACAGTAGAGAGGTCAAGCAGTCAATTAGGTTACTTGGGAGAGCGAGCATGATATGCATAGCCATTTTCCTCACCTTTTCATCACTTCAGGTATGTCTCTATACTTGTTCGAGGACAAAAATTTGTTTTAAGAAAGGGGGATGTAACGATCCGGTCGGTCGTTTTGAGTATTTTAGCATCATTCCCCTATTTATGTCCTCCACTATATATATTGTGGTTATGTGCCTTCCCGGGATAGCTAGTTTAGTTTTGGGTGAGGTTCGGAGTGAAACGGGATACTTAGTTCTAAAGTTAGAAGCTTAAGTTGAAATAGTTGACCGGATATTAAATTTTGTGTATACGGCTCTGGAATAGAGTTTTGATGGTTCCGATAGTTTAACATGATAATTTTGGACTTAGGATCATGTTCGAATATTGATTTGGAGGTCCGTAGGTTGTTTTGGCATGAATTGGCAAAAGTTAGAAAGTTGAAGGTTTGGAAGGTTGAGAAGTTTCAATATGTTTGAATTGGGTTGCGATTCGTAGAACCGATGTTGTTTGATGTGATTTTAGGCCTCGAGTACGTTCTCTATGTGTTTTTGATGGTATGCTTGGACGGGATCCTGGGGGCCTCGATGTGATTCGGATTGAATCCGGAATTTATTTTGGACTTGGAAGAATTCTGTCTAGCTAAGGTTCTGGTGCAATCGCATCTGCGCACTTGGGCCGCAGGTGCGGCACCGTATAAGCGCCCTGTGAGCCGTAGAAATGAGGGTTGGGCTGGCAAGCTATGATCGCAGGTGCAGTCATTTCTCCGCATAAGCGGATGCGCCTAAACTACTGGGTTTCGCATAAGCGCTCAAGATTCCGCAGATGCGATATTCCCTAGCTTAATGAAAAGCTGCACCTGTGATGGATTTTTCGCAGGTGCGGAGCCGCACATACGGTTATTGTTCTGAAAAAGCGGAACCACTGGGTTAAAAAAGGGGCAGATCGAGGGTTTGTTCCTATTCTTCATTTTTTGAGTTAGAGACTTCAGTTTTGGGTGATTTTGAGGGAGTTTTTCGAGGATTTAATCGGGGTAAGTGATTTTGACTCGGGTTTGATTATTTTACATGAATCCATCATTATTTTTACCATTTAATTAGTGTTTTGAGTTGGAAACTTCAGGAAAATTTGAGAAAATTTCATAAGCTATATTTTGAGGATTTGAAAGTCGATTTGAGGTAGGAATTGAATAATTTTAGTATAGTTGGACTCGTTATTGAATAGATATTTGGATTTTGTAAGTTTGGTCAGGTTCCGAGATGTGAACCCGGGGTTGGATTTTTGAGATGACTTTTTAGTTTTCCTTAAAGATTGCATCTTTATTATCCGAAATTTTTTTTATGAGTTTTATTTATGGTATAAAGTTATTTTTGCTACATTCGAGCTATTCAGAGTCAGATATTCGCGGAAAAGGCTTACTAGTGGATTGAGTTAGTGTGTTTGAGATAAGTATCTTGCATAACTTTGTGTGGGAGAATTACCCCTTAGGATTGGAGTTGTTTTGTGTCATTTGTAGTATGTGATAGCCGTGTAGGCAAGGTGACGAGTGAGTACACGGGCTATATGTGGTAGTTGACCAGTTTAAGCTATGTAGATTCTTTTCATGCCTTTAACTGAATTATCATAACATGTTATATCCATCATTTTTAATCTATTTTTACATGCTTTATTTGACATTGTTAATACTTATCACATCTCTTACTTGTTATTTGTGCTTACATGCTTAGTTGAAGTTATTGTTTCCTTATTGCCTTGTTAATTATTTGACTGTTGAGTTACCTTACTTGAAGTTATTATTTCTAGAAATATCTTATCGTTGAGTTTTGGTGTTGAAGTTGTAAAAGATGTGATCACATTGAGGCAAAGTTGTAAATTGTTGAAATACCATTCTTGTTGAGCTATTCACTTTCAGTTGCTATTGTTGAGACACTTGTACACATTATGGTTGAGTCGTTGACTATTTGTTGTGGAAACATTGTTATTGTTGATTCTTTAGGCATGTTGTGGTATTTGGGCCTTGAGTTGTGAGTTGTGATATGTTGTGATATTGATACACATGTTATGGTATAAGGATAGGGGTTGATACGCATGCGGTGAGATAAGGTGGCCTTGATATACGTGTTGCTAGTACGGAACTACTTGAAGCCACGCGGTGTGATACGGTGGGATAAAACACGAGAAGCTATTTCGGAAAAAATGATTTTCAAAACTAAATGTAAGGCTCCCGCGGTAATATAAGAAAGATTGTGATTGTAATTATGAAATGAGATACGAGGCGGTACCGCGGTTATGATTCTTGTTGTTATCTCTCATTTAACTCACTTGTATTTTGTCTGCATTATTTCTTTCATGTTCTTATTATTTGATCCTTCTTGTTGCATTTATTGCTTTACATTTAGTTGTAGTCTATCATTTTGTATTGTTTTATTGCCTCATTTTCTTCGTGTACATTCTTAGACTATATTATACTTGTTCAATTTCTTATTTTTATCCTAGTAAGTGTCTTGACCTGACCTCGCCACTACTCTATCGAGGTTAGACTTGATACTTACTGGGTACTGTTGTAGTGTACTCGTACTACGCTTATGCACATCTTTTTATGCGGATCCAGGTACTTCATATCAGGCTAGGCACCTGTGAGTAGTGCATTCGGATCGAAGACTTGAAGGTAAACTTGCCGACGTTCGCAGGCATCGGAGTCACCCTCGATCCTAATTTTTTCTACTACTTACTCTTTACTTAGACACCGATGTATTAGAGATTGATTTAGTTTATTCGTGTAGAGATTATGACTCGGTATCACTAGCTACTATGAGTATGTTTGGTATGAAAAAAAATGGTTTTCAACAAGTAAGTATTTTCCGACGAAAATTGTTTTTCTTAAAATCTATCTCAACTTTTGACTTCATATTACTGCTCTAACCAACACTTAAACATTATTGTCAGTTTATAATACCAAATTCGATCAAAATACTTTTTGATTGCTAATATTATTATCAATCTTAAATAAATATCTTTTTTTAAAAGGATATGTTTCATTCTCCAACCAAATGCCATGAAAAACAAACGGAACTGAAATTGAACTCTATTCCTTTCACCTCCTCTATTTTCAAAGTCCAGGCCAGGCCAGGCCCATTATAAAAGAAAGAGTTTTTTACACGCTTGATCCTTTTTGAACTATTATTTATAAAAATAGCATCATTTATTGTTTATTCCATAAAAGCACTTTTTTTTCATTAATAGCATATTATAAAAATTAAGCTCAACGAAGTACTTTTTTTGTCCATCTCCATTCTCCCTTCAACATTTATCTTCTTCACACCATTTTTTGAAAATATAAGGCATATTTGAATGCCACCTAAATCAAGATGTATTGATTTATACGTCTTTTATACTCTGTATATCAAGTATCACTTTAATTCAAAAAATATTTTTATGTATATAATTTTTTTATATTTATTTGTGAAGTTCCATCTTATTTTAAGAAGTATTTTTAATGAATATTGCAAATATATTTTATAAGTTAAGAGCCATTTTATAATGTGTGTGTGTGTGTGTGTGTGTGTGTGTATATATATATATATATATATATATATATATATATATATCATGAACCTATCGGTCGTTTTGAGAGTTAGAGCCCCGATCCCCTAATAACTACTTCCCTCACATTTGTTTATGCTATTGGGACTTGTCGGAATGATTAGTTATGGAATTCAGAGAGTTTTGGACACTTGGTCCCTAAATTGTGAGATTAAGCCTTAGAAATTGGAACTTAGTCAGAACTGTGTGAAGACGGTTCCGGAATGGAATTTCATCGACTCCGTTAGCTCCGTTGAGTGATTTTTGGATTAGGAGCGCATCCGGAATGTGTTTTGGAGGTTTGTAATAGATTTAGGCTTGAATTGGCGAAAGTTAGATTTTCAGCGATTTCGGCCGATAGGGAAAATTTTGATATCAAGCTCGAAATGGAATTCCAGAAGTGGTTTTAGGTCGTAGTGTCATTTGTGACCTTTGTGTCAAATTTGAGGTCATTCGGACTAGGTTTGATGTGTTTCGGCATCGTTTGTAGATTTTGGAAAAATTATAAGTTGTTGGGCTTGAATCCGTGTTTCATTCATATTTTTGGTGTTGTTTGAGGTGGTTGGAAGGATCTACTAAGTTCGTATGGTGTTATGGTATTGGTTCGTAGGTTTGGTTGAGGTCTCGGGGGCCTCAGGTGTGTTTCTGATGCTCAACGGGTCATTTTTGGACTTTGGAAGATTGCTGGTTTTTGCTGGTGTCTGTAGTTGGTGTTCTTCTTCGCGATCGCGTGAGGAAGTTCGCGATCGCGTAGAGTAATCGAGAGGCCAATTGGGTTTAACTCTTCGCGATCGCAGAGAAAGGGATGCGATCGCAGAGCAAGGGACGCGATCGCGTAGGGCAGGCATGTTTTGTATCGCGAACGCGTGGGCCAGGTCGCGTTCGTGTAGAATAATAAGGAGACAAAGGGAAGCTTGACTTTAACCCTTCGCGATCGCGTGGGGCCAATCGCGATCGCATGGGGCCAATCACGGTCGCGTAAGTCAGAGGAGTCATTTCATCGCGTTCACGTGGGTTGAATCACAGTCGCGTAGAGTAAAAATGTGAGGCTGCAAAGTTGTTCTTCGCGATTGCATGAGTCTTTCCGCGATCGCGATGAAGAGATGCCTGGGCAGATTTAAAGTGTTCAAAATCGAGGGTTTATGTCGTTTTTCATTATTTGGACATGAGAGCTCGGGATTAGGTGATCTTTGGAGGGATTTGCACGTGGATGTTTGGGGGTAAGTGATTCTTACTTAGTTTTGATTAATTCCCGCTAATCTATGCTTAATTTTATCATCTAATTTCGGATTTGGGGTGAAAATTGGGGAAAATTTGAGAAAAGTTCCTAGGCCGAGTTTTTGGTTTTGATCGAGAATTTGGTATCGGATTTGAGTAAATTTGGTATGGTTAGACTCGTGAGTGAATGGGTGTTCGGAATTTGTAAATTTTACCCGATTTCGAGGCGTGGGCTCAGGGTACTTTTTGGGGAGATTTTCCTAATTTCACGTTTTAGCTTTGAATTGATTAGTTGAGTTAGTTACTTATAGCTATATTTACATTATGAAATTTATTGAATAGATTCGTGCCGTTCAGAGTTGGATACTCGTGGCAAGAGCGTGATTTCAAGTTGATTTGAGTAGTTGAGGTAAATGGTTTTCCTAACCTTGTGTTGGGGACTTCCTCTTAGGACGTTTGATATTATTTGATGTGTGGGCGCCGTGTACGTGAGGTGACGAGTACGTACATGGGCCGTTATTGCAAAAATCCCATTTTTTTCTTCTTAAATCATAAATTGTCTTTCTCCTATTAAATTGCATTAATATGTTAGATTTTTTAGCTTAGAGTAGAAAAGCATGCTTACGTGTCTGATTGTCTATTTGGTATTCTGTGCACCATGTTTAGTTTGGTTATTGCTTTTACTTATCTGTGATTATATGAACTGTATATATTCGATGCTATACCTGTCATTTTATCTTGCATCGCATATTTATTTTGGGACTACAGACGTATTCCGGGAGATCCCCTTGTACTGCATATTTATTTTGGGACTACGGACGTATTCCAGGAGATCCCCTTGTACTGCATATTTATTTTGGGACTATGGACGTATACCAGGAGATCCCCCAGCACTGCATATTTATTTTGGGACTACGGACATATTCCGGGAGATTCCCCTGTACTATATAATCATCTGAAACTACGGGACCCTATCCCGGGAGATTCCACCTTGTGTTTACCTTGTCCTGAGCCGAGGCATCCTTTAACTGTTAAGTGTTCGAGCATTTTTTTTAATTGTTACTGTAGAATATACTTATCTCTTTTACCGTTTTAAATTGATTATACTTACTTCAGTAGGGCCTTAACCTGACCTCGTCACTACTTGACCGCGGTTAGGCTTGGCACTTACTGGGTACCAATGTGATGTACTCATGCCCTTTCCTGCACATGTTTTCGTGTGCAGATCAAGGCACGAGTTATCAGCCTCGCGGTTAGTAGTTGCTGCTAATTCTAGGAGACTACAACGTATTTATGCCATGTCCGCAGAATCCTCAGAGTCCCCTTCTACTCCATCGTTTAGAGTCCTTTTTATGTGCTTTCAGACTTGTTTAGAGCTACAGTAGTTAATAGAAGCTTGTGACTTTGTGACACTCCAGGTCATTGGGAGAATATTTTGTATGAGCCGAGCGACACTGGTTTTTTTGCTATTTTAGATTATGCCCTTATTTTCCTTATTTCTTGTGTTTTCATTAAAGTTTTCCCTTAATATTAGGCTTACCTAGTCGTAGAGACTAGGTGCCACCACGATACCTTTCGAAGGGTAAATTGGATCGTGACAAGTTGGTATCAAAGCACTAGGTTCATAGGAGTCGCAAGTCACAAGACGGTATATTAGAGTCTCACGGAGACCTTCGTGTTTATCTTCAGGAGGCTATGTAATTGTTAAGAACAATCATATTTCTTTGATTTCCTTGTTGTGCGTGTTATTGACATCAAAATTTTAAAATTCTATTCTATTCTTTCTCACAGATGGTGAGGACCCGTACCGAGAAGACCGACAACCATGCATCCGAGCCCCCTGTCAGAGCCGCCAGAGGCAGGGGCCAGGGTAGAGGAAGACCACGCGGTGCAGCCCGAGCACCTGCGAGAGATGCGTAAGAGGAGCCCCCAGCACTCCAGCTAGAGGGCTGGCACCGGAGATTCTTATTGTTGCTCCAGCCCTCAAGGAGACTCTAGCTCAGTTCATGAGCATGTTCAACACTCTAGCTCAGGCTGGACTACTTCCGATAGCTCCCTCTACATCTCAGGTCGGGGGAGGGGCAAAGACTCCCGCAGCCCGCACTCCTGAGTAGAGGGCCCAGGATGATCAGGCCCCAGAGTATATTCCCATGCCCTCAGTGGCTTCGGTTCAGCATGAGATCAGGGTAGTTGCTTCTGAGGCAGAGCAGCTCAGGCTCGAGAGGTACAAGAAGTAACACTCACCTACTTTCAGCGGACTAGCTTCAAATGATGCTATGGTTTTCTTGAGGAGTGTCATCGTATTCTCCGCAATATGGGCATTGTGGAGATGAGTGGAGTTTCTTTCACCGCTTTCCAGATGAGGGTAGCGGCATATCAGTGGTGGAGTGCCTTTGAGCTGAGTAGTCCGGACGAGGCAGCCTCACTAACTTGGACTCAATTTTCAAAGATGTCTCTGCGAGAGTATGTCCCTCAGAGCCTCAGGGATGCTTGGCACGCAGAGTTTGAGTAGCTGCGCCAGGATGCTATGATTGTGTCGGAGTATGCAGTCTGTTTTAGTGAGTTAGATCGTCATGCACCGTCTTTGGTATCCACAGTCAAAGAGAGGGTTCGTCGTTTCCTTGAGGGACTCCACCCCAGTATTTGGACTAGTATGGCCAGAGAGTTGGAGATGAATATCACTTATCAGCAGGCAGTGAGTATTTCCAAGAGGGTAGAAGGCATGTTTTCTCGGGACAGAGAGGAGCGAGAGGCCAAGAGGTCTCAAGAGAATGGTTATTCCTCAGGAGCTCGTGCACGAATAGCACGCTATGGTAGGGTCTTTGTGAGTCGCCCTATTCATTCAGCTCTTCCAGCAGCCAGCGGTATTCCAGCTCCTCCTAGACCTCAGGAGCCCTATTATGCACCGCTAGTATCTAGTGTGCCTCCTGCTCGAGGTGCTATTACCGGTTAGACCAGCATGCTAGTTCCGAGTCAGTCTTAGCCGCAATGTCCTCCGAGGGGTTGTTTTGAGTGTGGTGACAGTCATCACATGGTTAGAGATTGCCCCAGAGCTAGGAAGGGTGCATCTTCACAGACTTATCATACTTCACGTACTCCACCGTGTCCTCCGGCTATTCTTCCAGCCCCAGCTGCTGCCCCACCTTCTCAAGCAGCTCGAGGCGGAGGTCGAAGAGGTAGAGGTCACCCTAGAAGGGGAGGCCAGGCCAGGAACTATGCCCTTCCAGCGCGTTCAGAGGTCGTCGCTTCAGATTCATTCATCACAGGTATTGTCCCTGTATGCCATAGGGATACATCAGTATTATTTGACCCAGGCTCTACGTATTCCTATGTATATTCTTATTTTGCTCCGTATTTGGAGGTATCTCGGGATTCTTTGAGTTCCCCTATTTATGTATCTACTCCTGTGGGAGATTCTCTTGTTGTGGACCGAGTATATCAGTTGTGTTTGATTGTTCTTAGTGGTTTTGAGACCAGAGCCGATTTGTTATTACTCAGTATGGTAGATTTTGATGTTATCTTGGGCATAGGCTGGTTTTCGCCCCATTATGCTATTCTTGATTGTCACGCTAAGACCATGACATTTTCTATGCCAGGCTTACCGAGATTTGAGTGGAGAGGTACCTTAGAGTATACTCCCCGTAGGGTCATTTCTATTCTTAAGGCTCGGCAGATGGTTGAGAAGGGGTGTGATGCGTATTTGACCTATGTGAGAGATGTCAGTGTTGATACCCCTACAGTTGAGTCAGTACCAGCAGTGAGGGACTTCCTGATGTATTTCCAGTTGATCTTCCAGGTATGCCGCCCGATAGAGATATTGATTTCGGCATTGATTTGTTGCCGGGCACTCAGCCCATTTCTATTCCTCCCTATCGTATGGCTCCTCCTGGGTTGAAGGAGCAGTTTTAGGAGTTTCTTGATAAAGGTTTCATCAGGCCCAGTGTATCACCTTGGGGTGCTCCAGTCTTATTTGTGAAGAACAATGATGGTTCTATGCGTATATGTATTGATTATCGACAATTGAACAATGTTACAGTGAAGAACAGGTGTTCTTTGCCTTGCATCGATGATTTATTTGATCATCAACAGGGTGCCAGAGTGTTTTCCAAGATTGACTTGCGTTCTGGCTATCATCAGTTGAAGATTCGGGAGCCGGATATCCCGAAGACTGCCTTCAGGACCTAATATGGTCACTATGAGTTTCTTGTCATGTCATTTGGGCTAACCAATACCCCAGTAGCCTTTATGAATTTGATGCACAGTGTGTTCCGTCCTTATCTTGATTCTTTCATCATTATGTTTATTGACGACATCCTGGTATATTCCCGGTCCCGGGAAGATCATGAGCAGCACCTGAGGACCGTGCTTCAGACTTTGAGGGAGAAGAGATTGTATGCAAAATTCTCTAAGTGTGAATTCTAGCTTGATTCAATGGAATTCTTGGGCCACATAGTGTCTTGTGATGGGATCAAGGTAGATCCGAAGAAGGTGGAGGCGGTGCAGAGTTGTCCTAGACCGTCATCAGCTACGGAGATCCGTTGTTTCCTTGGTTTGGCGGGGTACTACCGTCTCTTTGTAGGGGGATTTTCATCTATTGCAGCACCTATGACCAGACTGACCCAGAAGGGTGCTCCATTCAGGTGGACCGAGGAGTGCGAGGAGAGCTTTTAGAAGCTCAAGACATCTTTGACTACAGCCCCAGTATTAGTATTACCGACATGTTCGAGGTATTACACTGTCTATTGTGATGCCTCGAGGATTGGCCTTGGAGAGGTATTGATGCAGGACGGTAGGTAGATTACATACGCGTCCAGACAGTTGAATGTGCATGAGAAGAATTATCCAGTTCATGACCTCGAGTTGGCAGCCATTGTTCATGCCCTGAAGATCTGGCGTCATTATTTGTACGGTGTTCTCTGTGAGATTTACACTGATCTTCAGAGTTTGCAGCACTTGTTCAGGCGGAAGGACCTTAATTTGTGTCAGCGGAGGTGTTTGGAGCTACTTAAAGATTATGATATCACTACATTGTACCACACGGGGAAGGCCAATGTTGTGGCCGACGCCTTGAGTCGCCGGGAGGAGATTTTAGGGAGTTTGGCATATCTTCCAGCAGCTGAGAGGCCTTTAACCTTGGATGTTCAATCTTTAGCCAGCTAGTTTGTGACGTTGGATGTTTCAGAGCCTTGCTGGGTATTAGCTTGTGTGGTTTCTCGGTTTTCTCTTTATGACCGCATCAGAGAGAGTCAGTATGATAATCCCCACCTTTAAGTTCTTCAGGATCGAGTTCGACAAGGTGATTCTAGGGATGTGACTGTTGGTGATGATGGTGTAATGAGGATGCAGGGCCGGATCTGTGTGCCCAATGTAGATGGGATTCCGGAGATGATTCTTGAGGAGGCCCATAGCTCACGGTACTCCATTCATCCAGGTGTCGCGAAGATGTACTAGGATTTGAGGCAGCACTATTGGTGGAGGAGGATGAAGAATGATATAGTGGGGTTTGTGGCCAAGTGTCTCAAGTGTCAGCAGGTCAAATATGAGCACCAAAGGCCGGGTGGATTACTTAAGAGCTTAGAGATCTCCGAGTGGAAGTGGGAGCGGATCACCATGGACTTTGTAGTTGGACTTCCACGGACTTTGAGAAAGTTCGATGATATTTGGGGGATTGTGGATCGGCTGACCAAGTCAGCACATTTTATCCCAGTATTGACCACTTATTCATCTGAGAGGTTGGCCAAGATCTATATCAGGGAGATTGTTCACCTTTATGGTATTCCCGTATTTATCATTTCAGATAGAGGTACACAGTTCACATCACAGTTCTGGAGAGCCGTTCAACAGGAGTTGGGTACTAGGGTGGAGCTGAGCACAACCTTTCACCCTCAGATAGACGGACAATCCGAGCACACGATTCAGATTCTTGAGGATATGCTTTGTTCCTGTGTGATGGAGTTTGGAGGGTCATGGGACCAATACTTTCCACTTGCAGAGTTTGCTTACAATAATAGTTGCCAGTCCAGCAATCGGATGGCACCGTATTAGGCTTTGTATGGTAAACGATGCCGGTCCCCAGTGGGATGGTTTGAGTCGGGCGAGGCCCGATGTCACGACCCCAAATCCTAACAGGTTGTGATGGAGCCTATCGTGGAACTAGGCTAGCCAACCATCACATAACTACCCATCCGTTCTATTATAATATTTCAATAATCAACAACAACCAACAACAAAGCATAAAATAACTTCTTTAAGTCTTTACGCCTCAATAATAATCTAACATTCTAAACAATCCTCCCAAGACTGGAGTCAACATGGTCACGATCATCTAAGAAATAAAATTAACTCTGCTAATGTCTTAATCAATGTCTATGAAATAAATACTAATACTAATAAAGGAAGGGAAATGGAGAAGTTGCGGACGCTGAACAGCTACCTCGAAATCCCATAAGCTGCTGAATACGAACGAGACAACTACTGCTCTGAACCGGTACCTGGATCTGTGCACAGAGGCATAGGGAGTAATGATGAGTACGCCAACTCAGTAGTAATGAAAATAAATCACAGTATGAGAAATACGAAACACACAACACAGATACACCAATTCACAAAAATAGTAAAACACCAAGTCACCATAAAGTATTCATCAAATTATTAAGTTCGAAAACCAATTTCTAGAAATCCTTTGAAACAAGTATAATTTCAATATATCTCACTAAAACTCTCAGTAAAATCAGTTGAAAAAAAACGAAGTGAATCACAGTCAAAAACTCAGTAAAATCATCATAAATCTGCCCCTCGGGCCATAATCATTTCTCGTAACAATTTCCCTCAGCACCTCACCATCACTCAGTATCAGCCCAGCGGGAAACCTCACAGTCACTCAGTATCAGCCCCGCGTGCATCGCTCGCACTCAGTAGGTACCTGCGCTCATTGGGAGGTGTACTGACTCCGGAGGGGCTCCTACAACCCAAGTGCTATAACAAGCCACATCATGGCATAAATCACTCACAATATTGGCCCTCGGCCAGCCACATCATGGCATAAATCACTCATAATATTGGCCCTCGGCCAGCCACATCATGGCATAAAACACTCCCAATATTGGCCCTCGGCCTCTCTCATATCATAACGTCCTCACAATATTAGCCCGCAGCCTCACTCAGTCAGACACTCTCAACATGCCACTCGGCCATAATTATACCGGGTTCTCGACCCAAAACAGTGTTTCATTTTTCAAGAAATAATATCAAAATACTCTGAGTGTCAAAACAATTATCAAGAAAATAATGAGTGAAAATCATAACATATCAAGTGAGGAAAATAGTAAAAATAGCCCCCAAGGGGTAAACGGATCGGCACTAGGCCCCAAAAATGGCTTGCAGCCCAAATTATATCAAACTATATCAATACTATTAAGAATAGACTTTAAAATCGATTTCGCAACTCAATAGTTGCGAAAAAAAGGAGTATATATCCAAATTTCCAATCTTTTCATTCCAAAATCCGTGAAAGGATGCAAAGTTCGGGGTTTCATACCCTCAGGACAGGATTTAAAGACATTACTTACCTCAAACTAGCCCGAAAAGCTACTCTGCAACCCGATTGGCGCTCGAATCAATTTCCGAGCGCTCCAAATCTACCAAGTTCATATTTTTATCATCAAATTATGCTTAAGGAATGAATTCCAATTGAAAAGTACCAATTTTAGCATGAAACCCGAAATTTAGCAAAAACTCGACCCCCGGGCCCGCGTCTCGGAACTCAAAAATTTTATACCAAAATGTTCTTCATCATCTCACGAGTCCGTACATATAAAGAACGCTAAAATCGAAGTTCGTCTGATCCCTCAAATCGATCCCTAAAGGTCTCAAAATCTCAAAGCCCTAACCCCATCTTTTCTACTGATTTTCAGGAATTAAAACACTGATATTATGTTCCTTAATCACCTTAATCGAGTTTTAGGGTCCAAAATCCTTACCTCAATGAAGCACAATGATTTTCTCTCTTCAAAATCGTCTCAAAGCTCTTTTCCTGTTCAAAAATGGTGTAAAGGGGTTTAATGGTCGCGGAGGGTTTAATTATATACTGCCTAGTTATTCCTTCACTGCAATCGCGGAAGTACTCACGCGATCGCGAAGAATAAATCCCCCAGGACCTCAGAAGACTCTACGCGATCCCAGCACAAGCCGCGCGATCGCGATTCAATAGAACCTCAACCCACGCGATCGCAACCACACTCAAACGATCGCGAAGAACAGTTGACCCCGCTCCCCACGTGCCTGACTAACCTTACGCGATCGCACCAATGCTCACACGATCAAACTGACCAATGCTCACACGATCAAACTGACCAATGCTACATACCTTCGCGATCGCACACCTTTTCACACGATTGTGATTCACAAAATGGTCGGGCTCCATCCACGCAATCGCGAGGAACAAAGTGCTGCTGCACTGACACCAGAAAAAAACAACAGTTTTTCCTAAGGCTAAAATGCCCGTTAGCCACCCAAAATCAATCCTGAGCCCCTCGGGACCCCAACCAATTATACCAACATATCATTATTGATCCAAGTCACTGCATAGTTTTGAAGATTGACAAATGTCTTACCAGTTGAACCAGGTCCATCAGAGCACACATACTTGACGTGACGCGTTAGCACATAAACCGTATATGCATATGAGATGAATGTGATTGTGAAGTATCAATGAAAAAGGAGAGTGTCTCCTCATGCGAAAAGGTTGCAAATTGATAAGAGAATAGAAGTTGAATTTAGCAAGGACAATAACGAAGGAAGGAAGTTGAGTTTAATACGAACTCTTTCTCCTAGGTAGAATTGTACCAGAACTGAACGACAAACTCAACAACTAACTCTATAAATAATTGAAGTATTCTTGCTTGAATTAAGAACGCACAAGTGCATAAGTGAATCAAGAACTGAAAGCAAAACTCCTAGAGATTTTACAAGCAGAATTACTGTGCGATACAAAGGCTACAGACCAGCTAGAAGAACCAGTTCCATTTGTTTGTCATTGAGTCTAGTTGGTTGTAGTAGGAGATTTAATATTGTATCTTTTCAGCTTTCATAGAAGCAATTGTAATAGGTACACAATTGTTCAAATTAGAGTTAACTTGAAGCTTGTGGAAATTAGCTAGAGGCTAGTTACTACAAAGGGATTAGAGTTAGTCCTAGGATTACAAAAGAGTTTATTTTGTAAGTCCGTTTGGCTCAGAGTTTTAGTGAAGAGTTTGAGCAAATCCTACTGAGGAGTAGGTCGTGGTTTTTTCACCTTTTGAACCAGGTGTTTTCCACGTAAAAGTCTATGTGTTCTTACTTTACTGCTTTTATTATTCCACAACAGTAGAAGTTGGAACACCAAGAAGAACCAGGTTCTTCTAGAGAGATAGTACTCAAAAAATTGGATACCACACAAATTAACCTATCTTCTTGTGTGGTATTGACATCTAAACATCAATTGGTATCAGAGCAGGTTATCCCTGAAAGGCTAACACCTTGGAGAAGATCAAGATGAGTGCACCACCTGGAAACTGGGAAGTTCAATCAACTGCAAGGCCACCACTCTTCAATGGCCTGTATTACTCTTGGTGGAAGAACAGGATGAAGGATCACCTGATTGGAGAAGACTATGAACTCTAGGACATAGTCACCGATGGTCCTCTAGCCACCATGATGAAGACTATTGAAGGTATAGATGTACCAAAGACTAGAGCAGTCTGCACTGCTGAGAATCTGAAGAAATGGGAAAAGAATGCAAAGGCCAAGAATTTGCTAGTATGTGGACTAGGTCCAGACGAGTACAGTAGAATCCAAAGTTGCACCACTGCCAAAGAGATCTGGGATACCTTGCAAGTAGCCCATGAAGGAACACCTCAGGGAAAAAGGTCAAGAGGTACTCTACTATACTCTTAGTATGAAAACTTCACTATGAAATACGGAGAGACTATCCAAGAGATGTACACAAGGTTCACAACCTTGACTAATGAACTGAAGTCTCTTGGAAGATTCATTCTTGAAGAGGACAGGGTTGAGAAGATACTGACAAGGGTCTTGCCTATTTCCTGGGAAATCAAAATCAGTGCTATCCAGGAATCCAAAAATATGGCAACCCTGAGATTGGATGAGCTGATTGGAAACCTCACTGCCTATGAACTCAGAAGGCAGACAATGAAGATGGATGGTCCAAATAAGGAGAGGAGTCTAGCACTAAGAATCACTAAGGGAGCAGATCTGTAGGAAGATGAGATAGTCATGATTACAAAAGAATTTAGAAACTTTCTCATGAGGAAGAAAGGCATCTCTAGAGGAGGAAACTAAAACAAAGCAATCTCCAGAAAGGCCAACCAACGAGGGATGCTAGAAATGTGGTAAGACTGACCATCTCATCAAAAACTGTCCTCAGTGGGAAGTAGCATGGAAAAAGGAGAGATATGAAAGAAGGAACAGGAAGAAGGAACAGGTCCAACCCAATAAAACCACAACAAANTAAGGAAAAACTCTCTGAGTTGCTACTTGATTTCATAGATGATTCTGAGGAAACAACCAAAGAGAAGGATCAACTATCTAAAGAATGTGCAATGCTAAAAGCAAAGTGCATGAACCTGGAAATCAGAGTCAGTGAATCTGAAAAGAAAAACACTGTCTTGTTGAACCAGGTTCGTCAACTTGAAACTGAGATTCTAGAACTAAAATTTGAAAACTTAAAGCTAAAGCTAGGATCCAGTAAAAAGGTTGTTGATTATTCTCATATCATGTTAGAAGAAAACATGGGTAAACTAAAAGATAATATGTATGCCAAGGATGAACAGATAAGAACTCTTAACAAAGAACTTGGGAAAGTCAAACATGAATTAGATCAAACTTGTAAATGGTCGCCTACCCTAATGCTCCTGCTCCAGACCTTACTGCTGGCATAAATCCTCTGATGCCCTGATATGGCTTCAAGAGAATCATAGTAGCAACCGGAGAGGGATTGGATTTGGAAGTCAATTGCCCAAGTGGGATCCCAAAAGCAAGTATCTCACTCTCCCTAAGAATAAAATCTGCACCCATTCTGGTAAGACTGGCCACTACAAATATGAGTGTACTGCAAAAGAGCACGCCAGTCGAAAAAATGAGAGGTTTTTCAAAAAGAAAAACTGGCTACCATAGTGGGCCAGAAAAAATTTGATTCATCCATTCTCTCAAAGAAAAGGACCCAAACTAGTTTGGGTTCTTAAAACTAACCCCTGATTCTTTTTGTAGGTCCAAGTGAGAGCAGGCAGCCAAATTTGGTATTTGGATAGTGGCTGCTCAAAGCATATGACAGGGAACATGGAACAGTTCCTTTCACTTGAAAGTCTCAAAGGAGGAAATGTCTCCTTTGGAAACGGAAAGAAAGGTGAAATTATTGGGGTTGGTAAGGTAGGTAAGGATGACACATGATCCATTGAACATGTGTATCTCATAGATGGCTTAAAATATAGCCTGATCAGTGTATCACAACTCTGTGACAGAGGTAACCTGGTTTCCTTTACTTCCACAAAATGTTTTGTGATTAACCTGCTTACTGACAAGATTATTTTGCAGGGAAAAAGAATGAATAACATCTATGTCATAGAATTGTCCACACTGTCTGAAAATGAACTCACTTGCCTAAGTGTGTTGGACAGTGATCCCCTCCTGTGGCACAAACGACTTGGTCGTGCAAGTCTGACTCAGCTGAACAAACTAGTCTCTAAGGACTTAGTGGTAGGACTTCCTAACATTAAAATCAAGGAGGACAAAGTTTGTGAGGCATGTGCCAGGGGGAAGCAGGTAAGGTCTTCTTTCAAAAGTAAGAAAATAGTCAGTACCACCAGGATGTTGGAACTGGTTCATATGGATCTATGTGGTCCAATGAGAACTCTCAGCAGAGGTGGTAAGAGATATGTGATGGTGCTAGTTGATGATTATTCAAGGTTCACTTGGACCTTATTCCTGGCATCTAAGGATGAAGCATTTGATATGTTCACCTTATTTTTCAAGAAAACTCACAATCAATTAGGACATCAACTAGCATCAATAAGATCTGACCATGACACTGAATTTGAGAATGCTAAGTTTGCTGAGTTTTGTGATGAACATGGTGTCAATCATAACTTT
>MDKI01091790.1:0-18619 GCA_005239505.1 Nicotiana paniculata | reverse complement strand
GTCACTTTAATTGGAAAAACTCCCATATCCAACCCTGTGTCGGAAAAAGGAGGTGTGACAACGGGCAGAACCTTTTCTTTCACCATTTTTCAAACTATCTAGAGACGATTTCGATCACCAAAGTTCATCCCCAAAGTATTGGTAATCAATTTTAAACTCTACTCTTTCAATTACCCAATGTTTTCATCATTTTTAAATCAAAAATCAAGAATTTTCATGGTCAAAATTGAGATTTGGGTAGAACTAGAAAATTTTGTAAAAATCGAATCTTTACCTCAAATTGAGGTCGGATTTCGAAACTAATTGCATATTCGGGCTCGGGGGCGAATGGGTAAACGTAATTTGGTCCGAACCCCGAGTTTGGACCAAGCAGGTCCGGGGTCGGGTTTTAACTTTTTTTGAGAAAACTTAGGAAAAATTATAATTTTCAGTAAAGTTAGTTCCTTTTGCATTAATTAATGATGTTAAGTTAATTATGGTTAGATTCGAGTGTATTGGAGGTGAATTCAAAAGGAAAAGCTATAATTGAGCAGTGAGTAACCTGCGAATTTGAGGTAAGTGCTTGGTTTAACCTTGACTTGAGGGAATAGGAATCCCCAACTTAATTGCTATGTGAATTTGCATGTGTGTGGTGTATAGGTGAGGTGACGAATATGTATGCACCAACAAATTATCTGTTAAACATTACACCTTTCCCGTTTCTAATTTATTTGATTCATCGCTTAATTGTTTTATGCTCATTGATGTTTCTATGACTACTTGGCTTTGTTAATTTGTTGATAAGTCTTGGTTCAATTATTTTTGGAAAGTGTTAGTTGTTCCCTTGGTTTCATTGTGGTACATAAAGGTTGAGCGGGTTGACATTGTTTTACGAAATATGTATATTCCTGTTGGTTTCATTTTGAGACGATTTTTATGAGAAAATACAGTTTCTTATTTATATTTGTTGGGACAAAAATATTGTGAAAGGCTTGGCCTGAATTGTGAGAGTTTTCATAAATAAACTGATATGATATGTCTGGTGGGAGCGGGTTGCACGCCGCAACAAGGAGTAATAAAGGTGGACAAGTGGAATTGGGTTGCACGCCGCAACAGGAGCAATAAGAGTGATATATATATAGGGAGGAACAATAAGGGTGGACAGGTGGGAGCGGGTTGCACACCGCAACAAGGAGCAATAAGGGAGGACACTTATATTTTACTGATTTTCAAAGAAAATAAAGATTTGAGAACTTACTGGTTTACTTCACTATTTTTCATATTTTGCACTACTTTTATTTTTAAGTTAAAGTTTGGAAATTTGGAAACTTACGGGACAATTGGTTATAACTGAGACCTGAAAAAGGTGACTGAGTTATTTTAAATTATTGCTACAGTTATTGTTTGTTTACTTTAAAATTTCCTTTTTGCTTTAATTTATATTGTTCACAGGTTATATTGTTAATGCCCCGCCATAGCCTCGTCACTACTTCGTCGAGGTTAGGCTCGACACTTACTCAGTACATGGGGTCGGTTGTACTGATACTACATTCTGCACTCTTTTGTGCAGATCCAGGTACCGGCCAGCGTTAGAGATTTTAGTAGCGGCCATTCATCATTCGGAGACACGAGGTATATCTGTCGGTATTCGCAGATTCCTGGAGTCTTCTCTTAGTTTATATAGACTATTTTATTCTACTCAAACATATATATTATTTTCTTTCAACCTATTATTTGTAGTATTCGTAGAAGTTCGTGAATTGTGACACCAGACCCTGGGTTAGTCTTAGAGTTATATATATTTAGTTCGTGGCTCGGTTTATTTATTTGTTTGTTTATCATTTTATTTTTGGAATGTTATTCGCTATAAATCATTAGATTTAATATACCCTAAATTTGTTTTATTGGGTGGAAGAAAATAATCAAAGAAAAATAGCTAATCGAATTCTAACATTGGCTTGCCTAGCAAGTGTGGTGTTAGGCTCCATCACGATCCTTAAGGTTGAGAATTCGGGTCGTGACATTTATATTTCTAGATATGCTTGTTGTTAATTTACCATAATAGTCTTCTTTTATCTTAATTTGGGACTGACTACTAAGCTTAGTGTATACGGTAGAAATCGAGGCTGCCTGATTTCTCTAATTTTGGTCGAAGGATTGCTACGTTGAAGAGCCAGGACGATGAGTCCGGGATCAAATCCTCTTTCTAGATCGAGGTCAATGTCAATCGAGGAGACTGACTTTGAATAATATTGGCATAGTCTTATAACGGAAAGAGCGAGGTATCCGCGACTGGCCGAGGATCGTGGCATGAATCTCCGAACAAATCGAATCTATAACGATTAATCAGTTGTTGATACAATTTCCTACTATAATTAGAAGTGTACCTTAATTAGGACTCCTCTACTATGTAAAGAGAGGTTCCATTCATTTGTAGCCATCATAATTCACTGAGAAAGATATATACACTCATTACTTTCTTGCTATCTATTTCACTCACTGTTTATCAGAGTTGTTTTATTTGTTTATTGTTCTTGCTATACCACCTCGAGACTATCTCAAATCGAGGTCGAGGCCTTGCTTACACACTGGTTTGATTTATTTTATTATTTAGTTTATCTAATTATTTTCCCATTTATCAATTGATATTGGACGAAATCACATATCCTTAAAACCACAATATAAGTTTAATTGTTATCCAAAATTTAGGGTAAACAGTTTGGCGCCCACCCCGGGGCTAAGGATAATACTGATTATTCAATACTGATTCTGATAACGCACACTATTTCACACTTATTCTTGTCAAGTATCTTTACTTTCAGGTTAAAACATGTCAAACTCACAAAACACACCCACACATGGTGATAATAGCCTCGAATTTCACGGGGAAAATGACAATGTAATTGCTCTAGGGGTCGCTATGCCACAAGCAGATCTCAAGGGAGCACCGGTTGTCAACCTAGTCGACATGAGTTCGTACATTTCTTTGAATGCGAATCTAGGCGCAGACACCCGAGGGAGTGTACGCAGAGAAGGCGAATCTGGTGGCCAAGGTGCACAGGGCGGAGGAGACGGAGGAGTCAGCCTCCAGGTAATATTCGAAATGCTGCAGGCTCAACATCTTGTTATTGTGCAGATGCAAAATCAACATAGAGCCCCGAGTGGGGTCGAACCGAAAGTCACCCGCCGTACCGAGCCCGTATCAGAGAGGTCGAATAATAACGAGCCGGGGACCGATCCTGCAGTAATGAAAATGCTCGAGGAACCACCAAAAGAATTGAGTCAGGAGAGAAGAAAAATGAAGCTAATGATAAGAAAGTGGAAACATACAACTCTCGAGTTGATCAGATACCAGGAGCACCACCAATCTTGAAAGGGATGGACTCAAAGAAATTTGTACATAAGCCGTTTCCTCCAAGTGCGGCTCCGAAACCCATTCCAAAGAAGTTTCGTATGCCGGATATAACTAAGTACAATGGGACCACCGATCCCAACGAGAATGTCACCTCCTACACGTGCGCCATCAAGGGTAACAACTTGGAATATGATGAGATCGAGTCTGTTTTATTGAAGAATTTCGGAGAGACTCTATAGAAGGGGTTCATGATTTGGTACCACAATCTACCGCCAAATTCCATTAACTCATTTTCCATGGTAGCAGACTCTTTCGTAAAGGCACATGCCGGGGCCATAAAGGTTGCAACAAGGAAATCGGACCTATTCAAAGTAAAACAGAAGGATAATGAGATGCTGAGGGAGTTCGTGTCCCTATTTCAAATGGAACGCATGGAGTTTCCACCGGTCACAGATGATTGGACCGTTCAAGCTTTCACTCAGGGGTTGAATGAACGAAGTTCAATAGCATCACGTCAACTGAAGCAAATCGAATATCCGGCGGTGACTTGGGCCGATGTACATAATCATTACCAATTGAAGATCAGGGTCGAGGATGACCAATTAGGAACTCCTTGCGGTTCGGTTTATCCAAATAGGCCCACAGTTAAAAATCAGAGGGACGTCGACAGGGAGCCTTGGTCGAACAAAGACCTATATCAACCGTACATCACAAATTGCAGGAATAACGGCCCCGGACGCAATTTCCCCTGGAATGATCGAAGAAGTGATCGAGGAAAGAATTCTCGGGGACTTATGAGCAAAAGTGGTTTTGACACATATGCCGATCCTACAGAGGCACCTCGATTGTAGGAATACAATTTTAGCGTCGACGCATCGGGCATTGTATCAACAATTGGAAGAATCAAAGATACTAGATGGCCCAGACCCATACAGACCGATCCTTCCCAAAGAAACTCCAATTTGATGTGTAAATATCATGGCACACATGGTCACATGACCGAATATTGCAGGAAACTAAGGGAGGAGGTAGCCCGTCTATTCAACGAGGGTCACCTTTGAGAATTCCTAAGTGATCGAGGAAAGAATCATTTCATAGAAAGAGACGCCAACAGGAAAAATGAACAGGAGGAACCATAACATGTGATCCATATGATCGTCGATGGGGTCGATATTCCGCAAGGACCCGTATTCAAATTCACTAAGGTATCAATTACTAGGGAAAAACAGACCCGAGATTATGTACCATAGGGCACCGTATCATTCAACGACGAGGAAGAAGAAGGAATTTCTCAACCTCACAACGATGCTCTGGTAATTTCTATCTTATTAAATAAAATTCAAGTTAAACGTGTTTTAGTGGATCCAGGTAGCTCGACAAATATCATCTGATCAAGGGTCGTGGAGTAGCTCGGCCTACAACATCAAATCGTGCCCGCATCTCGGGTTTTTAACGGTTTCAATATGGCTAGTGAAACAACTAAATGAGAGATCATCCTATCGGTGAACGTGGCTGGAACTATCCAAGATACCAAGTTCCACGTAATCGAGGGCGACATGAGGTACAACGCCTACTCGGGAGGCCTTGGATTCACAATATGAGGGCAGTCCCTTCGACTCTCCACCAAATGATGAAATTCGCGACGTCGGACGGGGTAAAAACAATGTACGAGGAGAAGCATGGTGCAAAGGAAATGTTCGCGGTCGATGAGGTAATACCGATATCGGCGCTATCAACATCGAAATGATCGAACAACAAAGGGAAAGAAGAAGCCAAATAGCAATGACATCCACTAACCTCGACTGAATCGGGGAATCTGGAAATAAAGGGGGAAAAGATGAAGATTTTTTGACCCCTCGAACCTTCGTTGATCCTGAAGAATTCGATGCCACCAAATCAACGATCGAAGAGCTGGAACATGTTATATTGATCGAGTACCTGCCCGAGAGAAAGGTATACCCGAGGATGGGGTTGACCCCCGAACTCAGGAAAAAGCTTATTAAATTCCTTATCGATAACATAGATTGTTTTGCTTGGTTCCACTTAGACATGACATGGATCTCACCAGATATAACAGCACATCGGTTGAGCCTGGACCCAAAGTTCAGGCCAGTGAAGCAAAAGAGAAGGCCCCAGTCTGAGGTAAAGCACGCATTCATCAAGGACGAGGTAACTAAACTTCTCAAAATAGGGTCCATTCGGGAGGTAAAATATCTCGAATGGTTAGCCAATGTAGTCTAGTCCCAAAAAGGGGAACAAACTTAGGATGTGTGTAGATTATAAGGATTTGAACAAGGCATTTCCCATAGATTCTTTTCCATTGCCTAACATCGATCGCATGATCGACGCCAAGGCCGACCACGAGATCCTTAGTTTTCTCGACGCCTATTCCGAGTACAATAAAATTCAAATGAACTCGGAAGACAAAGAAAAAACTTCATTTATCACCAAATATGGAACATATTGTTATAACGTAATGCCTTTCGGGCTAAAAAATACAGGAGCTACCTGCCAAAACCTAGTAAATAAAATGTTTGAAGAACAAATAGGTAAGTCAATGGAAGTATATATTGATGATATGATAGTTAAGTCCGTGTGTGCAGAGGACCATTTGACATATTTGCAGGAAACATTCAAGATACTGAGAAAATACAACATGAAGTTAAACCCCGAGAAATGTGCTTTAGGGGTCGGCTTGTGAAAGTTCCTCGACTTCATGGTATCTGATCGGGGGATCAAGATCAACCCCGATAAAATCAAGGCTATCGAAGACATCACCGTGTGGATAGCGTTAAAGCCGTACAAAGGCTGACCGGGCAGATAGCTGCCTTAGGTCGATTCATCTCGATATCGTCAGATCGGAGCCATAGATTCTTCTCACTACTCAAAAATAAGAATGACTTCGCCTGGACCCCGAAAAGCCAACAAGCATTGGAAGAATTGAAACGGTACCTCTCGAGCCCGCCATTGCTTCATACCCCAATGGCAGATGAGAAGCTCTACTTATACTTGGCAGTCTCAGAATCACGGTAAGTGGCGTCTTAGTTCGAGAAGATCAAACGCAATTTTCTGTTTACTACGTAAGTCAAACTCTAGGAGAAGCAGAAACTAGATACCCACACTTAGAAAAATTAGCACTTGCTCTAATAAGCGTCTCTAGGAAGCTAAAACCATACTTTCAATGTTACCCCATTGTGTATTAACTACTTACTCACTTCGTAATGTTTTACATAAGCCCGAACTATCGGGCCGATTGGCGAAATGGGCCGTCGAACTCAGTGGGTACGATATCGAATATCAACCCCGAACGACCATCAAGTCTCAAATTTTGGCAGACTTCGTGGCCGACTTCACGCCAATCCTTGTACCGGAAGTTAAAAAGGAACTTCTATTGAAATCGGGTACATCATCGGGGGTGTGGGACCTTTTTACAGATGCGCTTCGAATTTGAAGGGGTCCGGGTTAGGCATCGTTTGAAACCGCCCACAGGCAATACAATTAAACAATCCATCAAAACTTCTAAATTGACTAACAATGAGGCCGAGTACGAGGCCATGATTGCTGGTATCGAACTTGCTAAAAGCTTGGGAGCGGAAGTCATCGAAGCCAAGTGCGACTCCCTGCTGGTAATAAACCAAGTAAACAAGACCTTCGTGGTTCGAGAGGATAGAATGCAAAGATATTTGGGTAAGCTGCAGGTGGATTTACACCATTTCAAAGAATAGACTTTGCAGCATATACCTCGAGAGCAGAACAGTGCAGCCGATGCCCTTGCAAATTTGGGATCATCGGTCGAGGACGACGAAATTAGCTCGGGGACCATCGTTCAACTCTCAAGATCCATAATCGAAGAAGGTCACACTGAGATAAACTCCATGGGCCTAACTTGGGATTGGAGGAATAAATATGTCGAGTATTTGAAAAACGGAAAGCTCCCTTCGGACCCTAAAGAATCGAGGGCTCTACGAACAAAAGCTGCTCAGTTCATATTAGCTGAGGATAGAACATTGTACAGGAGGTCGTTTGACGGACCATTAGCAGTATGCTTGGGATTAAGGGACACCGATTGTGTCCTTCGAGAAGTTCACGAAGGCACTTGTGGGAACCACTCTGGTGCCGAATCACTAGTTCATAAAATCATCAGAGCAGGATACTATTGGGATAGTATGGAAAAGGACACTAAGGAGTTTGTTCGAAAATGTGATAAGTGTCAAAGGTATGCTCCAATGATCCACCAGCCCAGAGAACAACTTCATTCGATCCTATCCCCATGGACATTTATGAAATGGGGGATGGATATCGTCGGCCCTCTGCCATCGTCCCCAGGTAAAGCTAAATTCATTTTGTTTATGACCGACTATTTTTCTAAATGGGTTGAAGCATAAGCCTTCGAGAAAGTCTGAGACAAAGAAGTTATAAACTTCATCTGGGTTTTTTGTTGTTGTTGTTGTTGTAGACTTTATCTGGGATCACATCATATGCCGATTCGGGATACCTGCCGAAATTGTATGCGACAATGGAAAACAATTCATCGGCAACAAGGTAACAAAGTTTCTCGGAGAGCATAAAATAAAAAGGATCTTATCGACACCATATCATCCAAGCGGAAACGGACTGGCCGAGTCAACGAACAAAACCATCATTCAAAGTTTGAAGAAAAGGTTGAACGACTCTAAGGGAAAATGGAGAGGAATCCTACCTGAAGTCCTTTGGGTATACCGAACAACATCGAAGTCCAGTACGGGGGCAACCCCGTTCTCTTGAGTATATGACTCTGAAGCCTTGATTCCGGTCAAAGTCGGGGAACCCAGTGCCCTATTTCGACACACAACAGAGGAATAAAATCACGAGGCTATGAGTACTAGCCTTGAACTATTGGATGAAAAGCGAGAAGATGCCCTCGTTCGAATGGCCGCACAAAAATAACGGGTCGAAAGGTATTATAATCGAAGGCCCAACCTTTGCCACTTCAAAATCGGGGACTTGGTCCTGAGGAGAGTCACCATCAACACTCGAGACCCTAATGAGGGAAACTCGACCCAAATTGTGAAGGACCCTATATCACGACCCAAATTTTCCCTCCGTTGGGAATCATGATGGCACCTAGTCTTAAGGACTAGGTAAGCCTAACATTCATGGAATAGCAACAATAATAAATAAAATCTAATATTTTATGAAAAGGGATTCTTTATACGAGAGCACATTCCCAAAATCCGGTAGTACAAGTCATAAGCTTTAAAGAATTTACACTTAAATTTCTAATTACCACTGTTCGGAAATAAGTACAACAGTGTATGAATAAAATTATAAGATGGTGACTCCGAAACCACGAATGCTGAAGCGGTTTTACCTTGAGTCTTCACAACAGCAACCGCGCTGCTAACAATTAATACCTGGATCTGCACAAAAAAAATGTGCAGAAGAGTAGTATGAGCACACCACAGCGGTGCCCAGTAAGTATCAAGACTAACCTCGGTGAAGTAGTGACGAGGACTAGTCAAGACACTCGCTGGTCTAATAATTAAACATGTATATATGTATAAAATGACAGAATTTGACATCTCTCTAATAACTACACAAGATAGTAAATAACAGAACAACTACAATGCGGAAGGAAGTACAACAAACAACAACGGAACAACATAATAATACACATAAAATGGACAGAAATACAAGCCAAACCGAAAACCACAATACAATAAGATCACTAGTAACTCAGCACTGCATTAGTTTGTCCCCATCAGGCTTTAGCCAATAACACCCCAATAAATTGGTTAAATCCTCGAGTGAAACTTTTCAACCGCAAGTTTATATTGAAAGCTTGTTAAAAACATAATCATTTCAATGTGAAAATTTCCTTTGAAATATACTTCCTCCAAAGATCATAAATATAATTTACAAACAAAATCCTCAAACGAAATTCCTTTCAATAAAAGCTTTTAAAATGTACCTTTCTAGTAAATATTTTTCAAACATAATTTCCTCCAAGATAAACGCTTTGCAAACATAGTTTCCATTAAGGTAAATGCCTTTCAACTTTACTTTTTAATAATTGTCCTTCAAACATAGCTTTCCGTAAATATAAAACAATCGGGATTCCGTCCCGTAGCTCAGAATTTAGTCATGCAGTATAGGGGGAAAGCTCCCAGAATACATCCTTAGTCCCAATTTAAATATGCAGTGCAGTACAGGGGGAAAGCTCCCGAAACACGTTCGTAGTCCCAATTTAAATATGCAATGCAGTACAGGGGAAAGCTCCCGGAATACGTCCGTAGTCCCAATATAAATATGCAATGCAGTACAGGGGGAAAGCTCCCGAAATACGTCCGTAGTCCCAATTTAAATATGCAATGCAGCCAACAGAGAGAAAAACTAGGACACGACAGAAACATCGTACATTGCCACAATAAGCACAAAAGCAACAGAAGACAGAAATGCCAAATGCGACGAGCAAATCAATACAAGAACTTAAATCACAAGAATGGTAAAACTCACTCATAAGAAGTAGCCACTGAAGGGAATGCCAAGGACAAAGAGAAACAGTGTAACGAGGGGAAAACAAAGCAAATATAGCAACAATTCTCAATATTCAAGTTCACAAAAAGAAGAAACCAAATCATCCCGTCAAGGGGAAAACAGTTATAACCAATCTCGCTTAAACAATTAGCTTCACAGAATAAAACTCAGCTTGAATAATGCTCAGTAATAGGCCACACCAAGGAGATACCATCAACACGGATGATCATCAAACTAAACCTAAGTAGCACTCAAGGTAAAATGATACAAATCACAGTATACGACTCACATGCATGCTTGATACCAACATATAGATATTCCAATTACGGCTAAACAAGTATAGGACGAGATTATACTAATTCTAGTTAAACAAGCAGTTTATGAAGGGAAATATAGCATGATCGTAGAAGAGGTAGAATATTTTGTTAAGCCAATTAAGAGCAAATAAACAACAAAGGAAGATAGAAGCAAGAAAATCTAACTCAAGCAGGAAGAGATGAAACTAGCAGCCAGAAACTCGGTCATAACAGTTATAACTCCATACACATGAAATATAAGGTCATAAGAATCCTAAAAGGGCAACCTATTAAAATAAGTCCGAGTACGCACTCGTCATCTCGCATACACGGGCTACAATCAACACAGAAGACTCAAATCCTAAGGGGTAATTCCCCTACACAAGGTTAGGCAAGAACTTACCTAGACGGTGACAACCCGGTACTCTAAAATGAACTTCTCAGGCGAAAAGACCTCCGGACGGCTCAAAATCAACTAAAAAAACTTCAAAATACACATAAAACATATAAGGAACTATTCCGAATAATAAAGTTTCAGTCTTTACAAAAATATAAAAATCGACCCAAAAGTCGATCCCCGGGCCCGCACCTCGGAACCCATCAAATTTTACAAAATCCGAATACCCACTCTAATACGAGTTCAACCATACAAAATTTATCAAATTCCGATACCATTTGGTCCCTCGAATCACGATTTTTCATTTTAGAAATTTTCTTCAAAAACCAACATTTTCCTCAACTCAAAACACAAATTAAATGATGAAAATAAAGATAAAATCATGGAATATATTTAATTCTAGTCGAAGAACACTTATCCAATTGAATTTCATGAAAAACCCACCAAAAATCGCCAAGAACCGAGCTATAGAAGTCAAAATGTGATAAAAATGGTGAGACCCTCGGTTTTGAAGATTTATAATCTGCCCAGTATTTGTTCAATGCGATCGCGGACGAAATGATGCGACCGCATAGAAGGAAATATGGCCACTGGTGAAATTGTACTACGCGATCGCGTGAAATACAGTGCAATCGCAGAAGAGGAGGAGGGGGTGCATATGCGAACGCGGGTGATATTTGGCGATCGCATAGAGTAACAGGTTTTGACTCAAGGCCATGCTCTTCTACTGTGCAATCGCGTAAGGACGAGATGCGAACGTGGAGAATGAAGTTTATAGAGCTTCGGGATCGCGTGCATAGGAGTGCGAACGTGTAGAAGAAAACTTGGGCGGTTCAAATTGACACTATGCGACCGCGACTAAGCCTATGCGATCACATAAAAGGAAAAACAGCACACAGAACAACAATTTAAATTAGAAGGAATTTGACCCGAACCCCATCCGAAACACACCCGAGGCCTCCGGGACCCCGTCTAAACACACAAACAAGTCACATAACCTAACACAGACTTGCTTGAGGTTTCAAATCACATAAAACAACACCAAAACGACGAATCAAACCAAAAATCAAACTTATAATTTTTCAAATCTTCAAATATCAAAACTCGTGCCGAAACCTATCAATTCAACCCGGAATGACGCTAATTTTTGCAGAAAAGTCATAAATCACACAATACACCTGCAACCACTCTCGAAATTCTATTCCGAGCCCGATATCAAAATTTCACCTATCGGCCAAAATCGCCGAAATTCTAACTTTTGCTGAATTACCTCAAATTACTCTACGGACCTCCAAAACCAATTCCTAACGTGCTCCTAAGTCCAAAATTATCATACGAAGCTGTTGGCATCACCCAAACTCATTCCGAGGCCGTTTACTCAAAAGTCAAACCTCCGGTCAACTTCTATCACTTAAGCTTCAAAAATTGAAATTTTCCTTCCAATTCGACTCCGTATTATCCGGTAACTGAATCCAACCATGCACGCAGGTATATATACACAATGTGAAGCTGTTCAAGACCTTACGCCATCGAACGGAGCTTAAATTCCCAAAACGACCAGTCGAGTCGTTACACCCTATCAAGTCCTCGATATCGTCGGAAAGGGATCTTACAAGTTATGCACGATAAACAGCGAGCAACTACCAAATAATTGGATCATTTCACTCTGTAAGAGATATTATTGCTATGGTATGACTTTCTCCCTTTTCATTTATATTTTACACTAACCTATTTTCAGGTGATCGAGCAAAAGGTATCAAAGTCATCAAGCGAAAACATATTAGGACCCAACGGCACGTGTTGCACTTTTTTTCTCTTCGATCGGGTTTTTATCCCAAATGAGTTTTTCTGGCAAGGTTTTTAACGAGGCAACCATTGTTCGTGCTGACTCAGAGTATCCGAGATCTCCTTACATTTAACCTCGAATACTATGGGGGGGGGGGGGCATCACCCTTGGGATGATTTATTTTCAAGGAAAAATACTTGATGTCAAAAGAGCCTCGATAGGAAAACTTTGTAATGGGCCAAACGGTCGAATGAACCATGTACATATAAATTAGTCGAGTCCTAATGGAAAAACATGTACTCATGTATGAGCTATTCAAAGAAGTACTTTTCTTTACGAAATATCTGGTGCTTCAACAAAAATTTTCTACTTTACAAGTTCCATACTTATGATTTTCTATGAAAAATGGCTCAAGGGCGGAAGTACAATTACACCTCGAACGATCAACCCTCTGCTCGGGGACTGCCGTTGAAAATCAGCATGTATTATCTACACTTGAAATCGTAAGACCTCAAAGAAACATCCCTCGATTTATAGGCCAAGGCCATTATTCTCGAGAACTAACACTTTGAACAAGTTCGAAGTGTTATTAGGAAATAAGCCCAAGCGGCATACCCAAAGGCTACGGCCAAATTAACGCGGCTTGGAGACGTCCAGATCCCGCAATAAAAATAAATCTACGAATTCTTTGAAAACCGGTTAAAAAAGGCTACCCTCGACAAAATAACCAAAGGTCTTCGACAATATCAACCCTCGAAAAACCTTAAGAAGTATCAAATTGTTCAAATACAAATTTGTTCTAAGGCACAAAAGGTAAAGGGGTTTCGATCAATATCAAACCCTCAAAAAACCCAATGGGTAAAAAATACATGCTAAGGCATTACGAAATTTTACAAAGTCTTTAAGATGAAAGAGGGAAGAAAGCCATTCTTTTACGGTCATATCAGCCTGATTCAAAGAGGCTAAGGGCCAACACACTTTGAGTTCGAGAACACGTTCTCACTCGATTCAAACCTAAGGGTTCCACTATCTCGAGTTCGAATAAAAACCTACCCGACTACAGATCGAGGATCCATTATTATTCAACAAACCTAAGGCTTCGATTGCTTCGGGTTCAAGTTTTACTCAAACTCGACTATAAAAGCAGTATTATTTATTATGAATTCGATCAAGTCACCTAAAACCAAGGTCTCAAACATATTGTTCAATGCATAAAAATATGCAAAGATTTTACAAGGCACAAAGCAAGTTTGAAGACAAAATTTGAAGAAGGAATTCAAATTTTTTTTTCTTTATATATACATTTGAACAAAAATATGTACAACATACCGACGAAGGTCTTACAAAAAAAAAGAAAGGGAAAAATAAAGTCCTAACTATGCTTGGGGTTGACTTCTTCCTCGGGGGCAGCTTCTCCTTCGGGCCCTTCTCCATTGGTGGATCTGCCTTTGCTGCCTTCATCTTCATCTTCGTCATCATCGTCATCATCGGAGGAGGCAAACAACCTGGCATCGGCTTCGAGCACCTTAGCTTGAGCTATCTCCTCGGAGAGGTCAAAACCTCGAGCATGAATTTCCTCAAGGGTCTCCCTCCGAGATTGGCACTTAGCTAGATCAGTACTCCATCGCACTCGATGGGTGGCCTCCCTCAGCTGAGTTTGGATAGTCTCGGCATCAGCCAAGTACATGGCATGGACTTGTCAGCTAGGACCTTCGCCTTTTCAACCTCCACCTTGGCCTCAACAAGTTCGGCATCGAGCTCTTCGATCCTTTTGGCCTAGGCCGAGCTCTTCTCCTTAGTACTCCGAAGTTAAACTTCGGCTGATGATAGTTGGACCGAGACAACCTATTTTTCCGTAGCAAGACGGTCCATGCCTTCTTTCCACTGATGTCTGTCAACTTTAACTTGATCGACTTCCCCCCGGAACAACTTGGTCCTTTCAATCTTCTGCTACAACCAAGACATCGAAATGTTAGCCTCCACCCTCGGGTCAAGCCCGTATTTTTTCAAAAGGGCAGTTACCTGCTTGTTCATCTCGGTCTCCTCCTGACGAGCCTTGGCCAATTCTGCTCGAAGGTCCTTGAGCTCTTCATCCTTTTGCCGCCAAAGGAGCTTGAGGGCATTTCTCTCCTCCAAAGTCTTCTTGAGCTCGGCCTCACATTGGATTAGATCGACCCGATACTTGGAAAAAACCTATATGAGAAGAAAATAAGTTAGATTGAAGTAAGGAAAAGAAAAAGAGAATTTCAACAATTAATACTTACTCGAGATAGAAGGCGATTGGCCTCTTCAAAGAGGGTGGACGTATCATTAAGGCCAGAGGCATCATCAACCCCAGTAAAGCAATTCCGAAAGGGATACTCTTCACTAGGGACTCCGCCTATGTCAGAGCTCCTCATGGCCCGAGCCTCTCTTATCGCCTCCTTAGAGTAAGTCGGTAAATATGGTGAATGACCTACTGTCGCTGCCCCGAGCGAGTCACTCCAGGCACTCTGATCGGCTCTCAGGGTCTCAGAACCGCCCCCTCCGGTATGTTTGTTGATGGTCGAGGGACAATCTCGACCTCAGGCGATTCAGGGCCTTCACCCGAACTTTTCTTCGAAGCCTCCTCATCATGAGGATGGATCTCGACAATCGCCTCTGATTTTGAAGGCTTGGCGGCCTCGACGGGTTTCCTTGGTCGAATCACCAACGCCGAGTCATCACCCTCCTTTTCCTCTTCTTCTTATTCTTCTTCTCTCAGCCTTTAGACTGAGTCTATGGTGAGAGGAATGATTTTCCTCCTGGTCCTTCGAGCTGGGGCCTTTTTGGGTTTGGGGTCCTCAGACGACGAGACCCCCTTCCTCTTATTATCTTTCCCCGATTTCGGAATCGGGTACTTAGTCTCTTCCTCGCCACTCGGAGGCCTCAAAACCGATTCCTTGTTCATGCCTGCACAAAAAGAAATTTAGTGAGAAAAATAAGTATGAGTAGTACCTCGGAAACAAGAGAGAAACACTCACCGTGATTCTTTGCCTCCTATTTGCCCTTTGCTAAGTCACGGTAGTAGTGCTTGACATAGGAGGAACTGCTCGAGGCATCTAGGCAATCGTTGCATGACAATCAAAGGTATTATATAAAGCAAAAAATGGGAATATGAAGACTAATGGGTAAGATGTTACTTACGCTCGGGGTTCCACTTCTCGGGGAACGACAATTTTTCCTTTGGGATGAGGTCGTAGGTCCTCACCCGTACAAACCGTCTCATCTAACCCCGGTCCTTGTCCTCATCAACACTCGAGAACAAAGCCTTGGTGGCTCGGCGCTGGATCTTGATCAACCCTCGAAAGTGTCGAGGTCGATAAAATCGCATAAGGTGGCTGAGAGTGAACAACAACCCCTCGACCTTGCTGGAAAAGAATCAGAGCATGATCACTATACGGCAGAAAGAGGGGTAAATTTGGCCGAGGGTGACCTGGTACCTCTTGCAGAAGTCTATGACACTGGGTCGAGAGGACCCAACATGAAGGGGTAAGTGTAAACACTTAGAAACCCCTCTACTTGGGTGGTACTACTTTCTTCAGGAGCAACGATCTGTACCACGACTTCGGCCCTCCAGTTACAATTCCTCTTCACATCCTCGAGATATCCCGCTGTTATCGAGTAGATATATCTAGACATGTGCTCACACAAACCAGGGATCGATGAGGGGTTCTCGACTTTGAAGTCGAATTTTAAGACACATGGTCCGGGAACATACTCATGAGGGAGCGATTCCACCGGGGTTTTATCACCAGCCAACTGGGAAGAGGAGGTTTTCTCCTTTTGTGGAACGATTTTTGATGTATTCGCCAATGATTCAGGTGGAAGAAAGAGGAGAAAGTTGAAGTTTGGTGGTTTAAAACTAACAAGGTCGGCTCAAAGAGTGATGAAAGGGAAGGTATGGAGAGAGTTTAAAGACTTAGAGAAATTGGTAAAATTTTGATTCAACAAAAGAGTACATATTTATAGAGTTGCGACGACGGTTCGATGGTGCTAGTGGCCGACTGTCCACTGACAAGCATTAATGGTTTGAAAAACTGTACCGACGAGATGTTTCGATCACCTCCATCACTTACGTCACGAGGTTGACATCACTATCGAGGTCTTCAGAAAATCGAGGATCAAGTCGTTTCTTACCACTTCACTCTAAGAAACGAGGGGACTGTCTGTATACAGTAGAAACCGGGGCTGCCCGATTTCTCTATTTTTGGTCGAATGATTGCTACATCGAAGAACCAGGACGACGAGTCCGGGATTGAAGGCTCTTTCTGGATCGAACTTAATGTCAATCGAGGAGACTGACTCTGAATAAATATCGGCACAGTCTTATAACGGAAAGGGAGAGGTATCCGCGATTGGCCGAGGATCGCGGCATGAATCTCGGAACAAATCAAATCTATAACGATTAATCAGCTATTGATACATTTTGCTACTATACTTAGAAGTGTACCTTAATTAGGAATCCTCTACTATATAAAGAGGGGTTCTATTCATTTGTAACCATCATAATTAACTGCGAAAGATATATACACTCGTTACTTTGTTGCTATCTATTTCACTCACTTTCATCAGAGTTGTTTCATTTGTTTATTGTTCTTGATATACCACCTCGAGACTATCTCAAGAGGTCGAGGCCTTGCTTACACACTGGTTTGATTTATTTTATTGTTTAGTTCATCTAATTATTTTTTCGTTTATCAATTGGTATTGGACGAAATCACATATCTTTAAAACCACAATATAAGTTTAATCGTTATCCGAATTTCAGGGTAAACAGTTGAGGCCTTGCTTACACGCTGGTTTGATTTATTTTATTATTTAGTTCATCTAATTATTTTCCCATTTATCAATTGGTATCGAATGAAATCACATATCTTTAAAATTATAATATAAATTTAGTTGTTATCCAAATTTTAGGGTAAACACTTAGACGTGTGAATGCATGGTTAATCTGTAACTTGAGAAAAAGTTCGTACATAATTTCATTTCTTCCAATGTAAACAATGTCAAAATGAAAGCGAAAACTTTCAAGAGCAATGTTGTAATTTTTCATAAAGAATCTAAATTTCATCTATAAAAAGTTGATAACATTAATTTTTTTTAATAAATAAGTTTTATCGAATAGTGAAGTCAAAACTTACTATATCACATTTTCCTTTTTCTCTCACTCCTCGAATCAGCGATCGCAACACTTTTCTACTCAGGTTAGGATAAAAAAGAGTAGAGCTGCAATCACACTCTAAAATAGGTGTTACTATAATTTTTTTAATGTAAAAAAGTGCAAGTCAACATTTCTTACCATCTCCAATCATCCACCAAAGTAAAAAATAAAGTTAATTTTAGTTACGATTCCTGAATTTACACATTATAACAGTAAATTATAGAATTGTATTAAAGTAACTAAACTTGCTCATTAAAACAGAATCAATTTTTTTTGTCATACTGTATCAAGTTATTGAATTTATCCACTGTAACAGTAGTAATTGTAGCAGTAAAATAATTTTTTTTAAATATTATAGCAATAAAATCACCTTATGGATATGCTTCTGTTACAAATCTGTATTGCTGTAAAATAAAATAATAATAATATCTGAATTTCAAAAAATAGTAAGAAACCTCACTAGCAGGGCTCTAGCGCGGCCGCGCTAGTGGAATATACTAGGGACAGTGAGAAACCTGACTAGCGCGACCACTAGCGCGAGCTGAGTGCGGGCGAGCTAGTCCAGGCGTCCTTAGTTTTTTTTTTTCATGAAAAAATAATATAAGAATAAACCGAGCCCACTGAATACACACTGTGTCCGCAAGAAAATTATTCTCCTCAAGTACCCGAGGTGTTGGAATATATCCTCCCAGGATAGAATGATTTAACTCACCGGAGTGTTGGTACCAAAAACGCCGGTGATCAACGAACCACTCGAAGGCTGTAAAACACACTGTAATATTTTGTGCAGAAGAAAAAGAAGAAGATCAGAAAATTTAGTAAGTAAAATTCTGGGATTCAACTGGACCGGGTCGCGGGTCATTTCGGATTTGAATTTTTTTCCATTAATTAGTTAAATAATTTGAAAAGAATTTTGTCCAAAAAGATTAATCAATCAATCGATCTTTGACCAAATCCAAATTCAAATTCGAATCCGAATCCGAATCCGAGCCGAGCGACGGCGACGACGGCGCGAGGCTTGCCTTCTTCTCAACTCTTTATTAATTAATTTGAAAAGAATTTTGTCCAAAAAGATTAATCAATCAATCGTTGACCAAATCCGAATCCG
>ML344638.1:34160-96120 GCA_005239505.1 Nicotiana paniculata | reverse complement strand
TACCCCGAATTATATTTGCAACGCCCGTTTAGTATTTTATTAGACATAGTTGAGCGTGATCAATGCCGCAACAGTGAGATGTTGAGTACAGTTCCCCATACTTATTCTTGTGTGTTTTGTTTCTCATTCTCTGAGGAAGGTCCATGACATCGTTTCGGTTGTTTCATTAGCCACATGGGCTGAGTAGTTCTTTTCCAGAGTTTGCTTTTTCCTATGTTTCATATTCGAGTTTGCAGCTTGTCGGTGCATTGATGGCGTCATATGAGGTTCTTGGTCAGTTTTTGAGGTGGCTTATTACCTGAGCAGCTTATACTGGGTGAGATGATATAATCGGACTAGGGATCAGTGCGATCAGATTTACATAAGGTATATTAAAGATCAAATATCGTTATTCAGTTCAGAATTAGGTAATGGTTCTTGTCAGGAGGAGATACTCCATGATTTGTTGATTCGGCAGGTGGTTACGAGTTTCTACACATCTCTTTTGTCATGGAAGTATTACGAGAGTTGGAACAGGACTTATATGTGTTATGACGTGTATTGCGGCATCGAATTCGTGAAATTTAAGTTGTTGTGCTTAGGGAGAGATTGCTTTGGGCAAATGAGTTATCTGGTGCATGGTGTGATTTCAGCATAGATGCATGATCATATTTTGGTACAATGTGTAGTGATTTATACGGTGCTCGTATGTTAGAATCGGGCTTTGTAGGAAATTTCGGATGTTGGAATTTGGTTCTAAATCTTGTTAGCTAAGGTAGAAGGAAGGATCTCCAGTCTGGCTTGAGCTAATGTGCTCGAATGGGTTGTGGTGGAACGAGTAGGTGACGAGGTGTTAAACATTGATTTTGGACAATTTCGGAACAGTTCTTGACACATTCGAGGACGAACGTATGTTTAAGTGGGGGAGAATGTAATGACCCGACAGGTCATTTTTATCTCTAGCATATCGTTCAGCGATTTGAGGCAATGGGAAGCTTCACTTCAGTTATTATGACTTGTACGTGTGGTCATAATTGAATTTCGGGGAGTTCGGAATTTATTTGGAAAGAAAATTCTAATTTCAGAAGCTTTAAGTTGGAAGAATTGACTAAGGTTGGGCTTTTGAGTAAATGACTTCGGAATCAGGATTTGAAGGTTCCAACAGGTTCGTATGATGATTTCGTACTTGGGTGTATGTTCAAGTTGAGTATCGGATCAACCAGGAGCATTTCGGTGCTTATTATGGAAGATTGGCATTTTGAAGGATTATGAATTTCCAAAGTTTGGTTCGAAGTTGACTTTGGTGTTATCAATGTCTGTTTGGGATTCCGAGCCTTGAAATAGGTTCGTATTATGATTTATGACTTGTGTGCAAAGTTTGGCATCATTCCGGAATTCTTTGGTATGGTTCGGACGCGTTTGTCGAAGTTTGAAAGTTTGAAAAGTTAAAGAAAGGTTTCGAGTGTCGATTTATAGTTTTGATGTTGTTTGGCATGATTTGAAAACTCGAGTAAGTCCGTTGTGTTTTAGGACTTGTTGGTAGGTTTGGTTGAGGTCCCGTGGACCTCAGGTGGATTTCGGACGATTATCGGATCAAGTTTGTGTTTAGGGGAAATGCCGAGGCTGCTGTCTTATGGTGTAACCGCACCTGTGAGGTTTGGACCAGGTGCGGAGTCACAGAAGAGGCCATGAGGGTCGCAAAAGCGATTCTGGATGGGAAAGGATGGGACTGCAGATGTAGTAGAGTTCTGCAGAAGCGGGACCGCACATGCGCACGTGGAACCACAGAAGCGATATTTTGGCCGCATATGCGGGACTGCAGAAGTGGTCAAGTGACCGCAGGTGCGAGAGGTCGTTGGGCAGTGTGTTCCTTTAAGAACGAGATTTGGCCCAATTTCTCTCATTCTCTCTTGGTTTGGGCGATTCTTGGAGATCTTCAAGTGGAGGTTTTCATCATCAAAATCAAGGTAAGTTATCCCCACCTATTGTGAGTTAAATACATGGATTCTATAGGGATTTAAACAAGGAAATATTTAGGAATTGTGAATTTTCAAGAAAACCCTAAAATGTTGCTTTTATGGAATTATGCCACGAAATTAGACATGAAATTTGGAATAAGTTATATATTAGGATTTGTGGTGTTATGGGTAAAGTTTATCTTCAAAAAATTTCAAAATTCGGGCACGTGGGCCGAGAGTTGTCTTATGGACTTTTTGAGAGAAGTTGGGGATCATTATTAATTGTTAAGTTTTATGTATTGGGGTATATTTTGTTTGGTTTGCATATTGTTTGACTAGTTTTGGAGTGATGGGCATCGGTTTGAGTTGTTAGAGAGGCTTTGGAGTCGGTTGTGGAACTTCGGAGCAAGGTAAGTTTTCTGTCTAACTTTGTGAGGGGAAAACTACCCTTAGGTGTTGTAATTGATATTTGTTACTTGTTGCGGGGGCTACGTACGCACAAAGTGACGAGAGTCCGTATGTAGCTACATTCATGTTATTATCCGGGTAGACTCAGGTTCACACCATGCTATAACTTTACTATTTGAGTTATCTCTTGTCTATTAAATTATTTTACTTCACATTACTACCTGAGACTAGATGTGCGCAGAGTGATAGCTTGCTATTTTAGATATTTGACGAATTTCATGATTAACCGCAGAATAATTGTGTTCCACTTACAGATATCTCCCGCGCTATGTGTTTTCATTGAAAAGTTTTCCTTAAAAATTATGACTCACACATTTATTCGTTACTGGGGTCAAGGACCCCTTTAAGATTCTTATTCTAATGGGATCGGGTCGTTCGCCTCGACAATATAATAGATGCATCTATGGTTCGTACCATTCGACTCTCGGCAGTGCACATATTATGATGGGATCGGGTCATACGCCTCGCATTTCTATAAAATACTTCTATGGAAATGTGCGTATCATTTGTCAAAAAGCTAGTGTATCTGGAATTTTCCTGATTTGAATTATGACGACCTATCTGGTGGAGGAGGTAACTGCTAATCGAGAGTTTGAGTCTATTGTTGAGGGAAGGATTGCACCACGTGTTTATACTTGTTCATTTCGCTTATTTACGCTGCCCCTTATCTATTTACAACTGTCTTATTGGACCACTAGTAAGTGTCGATGTCGACCCCTCGTTACTACTACTTCTCTGGAGTTAGGCTAGATACTTACTGGGTACGCGTTGATTTACGTACTCATGCTACACTTGTTGCACATTTTTGTGCAGGTACATATATGTCTGGTTGTCTTCTGGGCACAGAGGTGTGGATGTTGTGGGTGTTGATACCCAATTTTTCCACAAATATTTTAAATTTACATATATAGCTTGAAATCATGTAACAATAGTAATTGATATTTCTCCACAATTTCCCTATATTTGTATTAATCTATCCAGCATTTTATTTCCAATAAATAATTATTAAATTGCATTACAGAATGATTTCAAAAGCATTTATGGGTTTCATTAATTATTTTGGTCCTATTAAGACCAAATTATTTCATAATTAGCTAGATTGGCATTTGGCTATAATTGCAATAACTTTGCAATTATAGCCCAATCATACAATTTTATACTATCTTTTATCTAGAAATTAATCATTTGTACTTTAAATACTAAGTAATCATTCTTAATTATTTTCTACGCATAAAATTCATTTTTATAATTAACAGTTATTTTATAAATTATTTTATTTAATTGGGTATTTAATAACTAGCCACTTTTATTTTCAATTATAGCCTAAATCAATCTGATCCCAACCCAACTAATTGGCCCAAATATCCCAGGCCCAACACCTAAGACCACCCAAACTAATATCCCACTTCAATCTTGACCGTTGATCACTCAGATCAACGGTCCGTATTTACCCTTTCCATAATTAATCCAAACGACCCCCCTCCCAAACCCTCACTTCTCTCATTTCCCTCACATGTTATCCGTCGTCATCCCCTTCCCCTTCTCTCTCAAATCCTCTCTACATCAAACCCTAAATCCCTCGCCATTCTCTGGTTCGCCGGTAACAATGATGGTTCCCTACCCCCTAGTCTCTATGGCTCCATTTCTATGGCTCGATTCTTGTATCCCTGAGGTCCTCAAGGGACTGGTTGGTTATTCATCCACCCCCAGGGGGTCCCTGCTCACCTCCCATGGCTTTCATGTCATTTTCAGGTCGTCCATGGCCATTTGAGTAAGATCCTCCCATCTCCGGCTAGAACCTGTGGTTTCTAAACCGATTCTCTCTTTCTCTATGGGTTCTATCTCTGAAACCTAATTATAACACTGGATTTCTTAGATCTGCAATAGATTTGGGTATATTCCGAGTTATTTTTCTGTTTTCTTAAAGAATCTCCGATTTTCTAAAGAGTCTCTTCATCTTCAAATTAGGGTTCTTAACCCCTTTTCAAAAAATGCTTTCCCTTCTGATTTTAGTATTAATCTATGATTTTCACTATGTTTAAGCGATTATTTGAGTTTTCTCTTTTTATCTGAGTTATTATGTTGAAAACCCCAAGTTTTTTGGTTTTAATCTGTGATTCTGAGTCTGTTTTCGATAAATATGTTCACCTAATCTGTATGTGTACTGGTTTCTCATGAACACTCTGTGATTTTGTGAATTTTACCCTATGTTTGCTTGTTAGGGTTTTTGACTTCGACTATTCCTGCCTATTATGTGTTTATTCCTATAAATTTGTGCTATTCTGGTTTTTCTTCGACTTTATCCTACTTTGTCCATCAATGTTTATGATTCTTCACTTATTCTGCCTACATCATGTTCAGTCTGTTAATTGGACTATGCTCTATATGAATCCCTAATTTTTATATGATTTCTATCCTACTCGTCTTCTTAGGGTTATGATTTTATCTATTATATGTTTATTACGCTTATTCTCACAAGGTTAAGCTAAATCAGTGCTATTTTTGAATCCCTGAATCTTTGTGATTGATCCTTCACTGATTTTTGTAATATTCTATTCTGATTTTAACTTGTGAAATATTTTCTGACCTTATTCTATGGTCAATTATGTTGTTAGCTGATTTTAAGCATTTTCCTTAATTAAAGCATGATGAATCTAGTCTTATTTGCATGTGATATACTTGTATTCTACCTATTTTGTTTCCTTAATTGGCTATACTCAGCCTCATACGATTCTCTTTCCTTATTTTATCACCTGTCTATTACCGTTTGAGTATAATTCCATAATTAAGGGAAATCTTTATACTAATTTGATTATAATTAGTAAATACTTCTATAATTACTTCTGAACTATTATTTTTACCTTATTCTTCAGCCTGTTTTAAAACTATAAGTACCTTAGTCTTCATTATCAAACACACGAACACATTGCTCAAAACTCTCTTGTATACACAAATACTCTCTTCTGCTCTCCTTCTGGTTACTTGCTATAATCAGCCAGCTGCAAGCCAAAGCTGATTATTCTACCCCCTTACTCTTTATTATGTGTTTGCTATGTCCTATACTGGTATGTCCTAATTTCAGTTTAAGTGTCAAAAACAATATGTTTCTTTTAGTACTTCAATTTCATCATGTTTCTAATATGTTTTTACCTGTGGTTTTGATGCGATGTCTGCACTTGACCTGCTTACATTGTTGTTCACTTAGCATGTTATGTACTCCCCTCCCTTAGACTCAACATGCTTATGAAATATTATCCCCTTTTTAGTATACCTCAATATGATTCTGCCTTACTTATGCTTCTCTGATTATTGGCATGAACTTTTCTGTGGCAAAAATATTTGTACCTTATGTTATTCGGTTCTGTGTAATCCTAAAGTTTATGTTATATCCTTGAGCCCTGGATGCCCATTGTCATATTGTTGATTCTATACTTAAGTGTTCTTGGAACTATGTTCTTACCTATGTGCCTTATGTGTCCCCAATCCCCCATTACCCTTGTTTGGTATTGCTGAACCTGCCTTGGTTTTGTGTTCTTTGGCTGTGTATGAACCTGTTTTGGGTGCTATTTCTGGACTGTTGCTTGCTGCTCTACTCTCTTTTCAAAAACTGTTTTACTACATAACTCTGTAGTTCTTTACAAAATCTTTCAAACAAGTCTCTTTTCAAATTGTTTTCCTACTCAATTTTTTCAAAACTATGTCAAGCACTCTCACTCTACTCTTAGATATTTAAGTTATGCCCATCTAATGTGTGACTGCTTAGGGATCCCTATGAGATCCCTCTGAACTCTGATGCATTAGAGTTGGCCCTTCCACACTGCACTTACTCAAGTATGGTTATGAAGTCTGGGTGTGACCACTGCCCGGGATCCCTTGAGGTCCTTAGGGAACTCTGACACACCCGGATATGAGAAAGGCTATGAAACATTTGGGCACTTGAGGTTCTGGAAGTCTGGGCCAGTTTTCAGTCTCTCTATAGTTTAACTTCTTATTTTCCTTTATCTATTTACGTAATTTATTCAGCTGGTTTGTAATATTTATTTGTAAATGAATATTGGGGATGGCTAGTGAAATGGGAGGGGATAGCTATATAATTTTATCGATGCCACTGGGTAGAAATCATGCCTCAAGCTTTACATTTTCTATGTCTGCATTAGAATCCATGCTTAGGATCAACATGGCAAACATGCATTACATATCATGTCTTTAAGGCTTTTTCATGTTTACTGCTTTAACATACAACATACCTCAATTTATGCTTGTGCCTACCACTTAGAAATCTTGCTCCTTAGGCAATAAAATTAATACTCATGTGCATTCATGAATCATGCTAAAAACTTTGTAATTCTCTGTGCATTTTAGAAATCATGCTTTAGGAATCCTGTGCATCCTGAAATTATATCCTAGCCACCCTGCATTCACGTGTGCATACTAGATACCATGCTCTAGGATTTCGTTTACATTTACTTAACTATGCCTAGTTTAAACTGTTGATTCATAAAAAGGTATAAAATAACCTTGTGTATGATTATCATGTCTGTTCTTAATAGAAATTGGTAACTATCTCTGCATTCTCAGATTTACATCACTTAGAACAACATGTTTTAGGTAAAACAACCTCTGGACTGTTTAATAATTCTGGTAGTCACTATGCACAACCCCACGCCTAAGCAAGCCTTAGGTAATCAATCTCTTAAAAATGAATACTATTTTGATTATGTTTGCTGCCTAAGGGATAACTGTTTTTTTTTAAAACCAATAGGCAAGCTGATTAGGTCCTTGCTATTGAGTTTATAAACAAGTTGCATACTTTTGTGCATTGATATTCACTTGGATATCCTGTCTTAGGATTCTGTCTAATAAAACTGCCTCTTGTTTTGTGTTTGAGACGTGTTGTTTATGTGCAATATCTGTGGAGGTAAATTTGATCCTTTTAAACTGTTTTTCCCGCATTTATTAATAAAGTCCTATTTGTTCTTTCCTGTTGCTTAGAATTTTATCCTTTTAACCTTAGGGAGCTTTGTCTAGAACTGCCTATATTTAAAGGTCCTGAATTCCTCCAGAGCCATTAAGAAGGGACGGGTAACAACACGCATAGAGGTCGTTAAATAAACTCGCTTAATAACCGCTAAGGGGTGGGAAAGGGTAGACATGGATATGATATCAGGTGCGCTAATGCCACGAGTAGCCCCTCTTATGAGGAGTGATTACTGGGCATTGTACTAATGTGATCCTTTAGGATAAACAACCTAGGACCCCCATATCCCTTACACATGTGTACTTAGATTGTAAAACCTCCAGAACTTTGTACATGTGCTTAGACTTTAAATCTTTTAAACTTAAGCACATATGTGTGCTTGGACTGCAAATCTTCTCAAAACCTTCATCTATTTACCTATGTGTTTATTGCTTATATGCTATTTGTTCACAAAGTTTGTTTGGGCCGGGAACCACAGTTGTGGAATTCGACGGGTGCCTAACACCTTCCCCTTGAAGTAATTTCAAGCCCTTACTCTATCTCTGGTTATCTAATCTGTGTTTGTAAATAACCTTTAATAGGTGCGCTAACGAACCTTAACTCGTTAGGTGGCGACTCTTCAATTCCTTACCCTTTTCCCAAAAAGAAATGAGTTGTCCCAATAATGTCGAATACCCTGACCGATCCGAGAGGGGAGGAAAGAGGGGGGCGCGACAGTGGGAACTTACCGTGAGCTGCATTCCATGTTACGATTCGCAGCCTGCAGAGTTTCCGTCAGAGTTATTTATATTCTCCTATCTAAATTGCATTCCAGACAGAGGCTGTATTTTATTATATTTTCTAGTTGATGCTCATGCACTTGTAACACCGAATTTTGTGGGTGCTTACGGGCTGTTCATTATTGAAGTTGTAAAAAAAAAATATTATCATTACCCTGCGAATTCTATTTCTTACTACTTAATTGATGAAAATTATGATTTCAGAAGTACTAAAATGAGTAATTAAGTTAATCATTCACTAATGGCTTGTCTGACGGCGGTGTTAGGCGCCATCACAACCTTTAGTGGATTTTGGGTTGTGACAGATCATCAACGGTAAAAATATTGATTAATGATCACGATTGTTAATAAGACTTTTACTTGTCTATGCTACTTTTGAAGCTTACTTACTTTCATTGTTGAAGTTTTAACTTAATTACAAGTTGATATATAATTTATCAATTATACAAATTAGTATTAAATGAATATCCCTTTATATTACGAATAGGGAATATCAATTATTTCCTCTTTAGCGCTCTCTCTCTCTCTCTCTCTCTCTCTCTCTCTCTCTCCTTCTTTGTTCTTTCCCCAACCCAAATTTTTTTCCTTTGATTTTCTCTATTTTTCTCATCTACTTTATCCTCTCTTTTTTCTAGGAATTTCATCAATGGATTTCAATCGTTTTATTATAGAGTTTTAACTTAGCAGTTTCCTTCCATGTTATATATTTGGTATTCAAATTGAAATTGTCACTCAATAAATTTTGAAGATATTTGAATCTCCACCATTGACAACCACTAAAAAGCTTTGAAGTTTTGAATTCAAATTCGAATTTTAAAAAAATTATTTTTGTTTGGATTGGATGTTATTGCAAACGATTGGAAATATTCTTTGGAGTTTATATCTCAATTCTGTGAGTGTTCAGTGCAGATTATAGTTGATTTTGGCTGGATTTCAGATTAAAACAAGAAGAAGAAGAAGAAGAAGAAGAAGAAGAAGAAGAAGAAGAAGAAGAAGAAGAAGAAGAAGAAGAAGAAGAAGAAGAAGAAGAAGAAGAAGAAGACATGACATAGAGTATACAAATAACGTTGTTAGCATTGTATTATAGTTGTATGTTGTAGTTATATATTTTTTATTTGAATGTTGTATGAAAGTTGAAAATTAGTTGTATATTATATGAATCGTTGTATGAAATTTGTATCTAAGTTATAAATACTATCTTTTTACATAAAGTTGTTGATATGTATCAAAATTGTGTTAAGAGATGAAGTTTTAATTGGAATTTCAGTGAGTAAAAAGAACACGCTACATACAAGATATATACAAAATATACATAACATACAAAAGACATATCGTATAAAATTTGTATGAAAATTATATTTAAATTATATGATGCTATAGTTATATTTAAATGAATAAAAACATAATTAGTTGTATAAAAATTATTTTTAGTTTGTACGTTATTGTAGACTTATTGAGCCCAATGGAGATTTTCATCCATTAGGTACCTCATTATATAAGTTACTTTTTCCTTACACTGCGATAGAGGAACTATTAGTCCTCATACTGCAATTTGATTCTTTTTCCTTACTTCTTTCTTGAGAACTTTTTCATTGTTTTCTATTTTTTGATTGCAATATGCGCAAATTACGTATAAGGAGATTGATCTTTGCATACAATAACTCATTCATGGCTCTTAAGAGCATCTTAGGTTTTATGTTAACGTGCTTGCTTATTTTAACATCTTGTTTGGATGGTTGTTACCTATTGTATTGTATCATATTGTTACTTTAAATACGATGTTTGTTTTGGTTATTACTTAAATTTTATTGTATTTTATTGTTGAATTCATCATTACGTAACGAGAAATGTGTCACTTTATGTAATGATTGATTTGGTGTGGTTGCGTCGTTATCTTATATTTTTTTCTCATCTTACCCTTATTTATTATTAAATAACTTCATTTTATCATTTACCCTACCTTTTTATATAATAAAATTGTCTCGTATCATTTTTTTTCTTTATAATATTGCAAGTTTATTCTTTGTATTGCTGGTGCGTGATATCATGTAAATGATACAATCTATCCAAACATTGTATTCATCAAACGATACAGTACAATACAATACAATACAATACAATACGATATAGTACATTGTGAAACGACGTGTAACAACCATCCAAACAAGGTGAAAATGCGTCTACCTCATTTAAAAGTCGCCATTGATAAGATTAGAGAGATGACTATTTTCTTAGTGCAAAGGCCCAATTTTGCTCTTGAACTATACAGAATATTCTAACTTTTTCGTCAATTAATAATTGGTGTTAAAGAAACCCATCTCGTTACCAAAAGAGCTTACCTATGCCCTTATTTGATAACGACGGAAGCTTTGAGATTAATTTATCTCTAGCTCTCATAATTTGCACCAGAAGACTATCATGTGTTCTATCATATAAGCCCTTGATCTTTTACCAACCTCCCCCCTCTCCTGCCGAGCCGACCTCTCTATCTCCACAAGGTAGGGGTAAGGTTTGCGTATATACTATTTTCCCCAGATTTATTATATGAGATTATACTAGGTATGTTATTATTGTATTTTGTTGTAGATGTATCAAATTTGTACAATTTTTATTTTTAATTTGTATGCTGTTGTACCATACATTATTATTCGTTATCCGATTTGTTAAAGAAAGAAAAGTAGATGATGAATTCCAAATCAACTCAAGTGCACTGATTCACATTTGTTTGAACTGAAAACTTGAATATTGATGGAAATGAATAATTTGAATGGAGAAATTTCGAGTTTCAGATTAAAAGCATCATCATCAAGTTTCTATTGTTGCTGCTACTGGTGCAACACCGATGGAGGTTAAGACGTTGAATATTATATTTAAATGCCAATAGGCAGCACTCAAAAGATTACAAAATTTTATCACATACAATATTCGCGCAATAGGATTATTGAAGATAATGGTTATTGTCTTTCTTAGGGGAGAATTGTGGTTTAAAATTTAGTCTAGTACCGAGTTTGACACTCAAATTAAGGGAGTTTTGGTGGAGAGAAATGACCGAGAATAGTAAAAGAGTAGAGGAGAGAAGAAAGAAAGAAAAATGATGTAACTGAATCATTTAATTTAAGTCACTAATAACGGATTGTATATTATAAGTAAATAATAGTTACAGCACGTAATATATAAAATTAGCAATTTTAGAAAATAAGTTTGAAATATTGTATAGGACAAAAAAAAACCATGTTCTTAATCGACAAATGAATGTTTCTGTACTCCAACCACGATTTATGCTTCAACACAATAATAAATGGAGTTTGTCAACTAACAATAAAAAGTCGGCAGTTAAAGAAGAAAAATAGAGGAAATGACCTAAATTTTAATTTAAATACAATACGGCCAATCCGTGTAAGGGCTTCAACAATGACTTACTTTGGTTATAAGCTTGTACCAAATGATTTAGGGGGCCGGTTTATGGCGGGATGAGTTATATTTTTATTCACTATTTAGTATGTCGTATTAAATATGACAATTGCATAATTCATAAAAAGAATGTATAACTTATACCGATGCTAATTACTCACCCTTTATAAGGTATAAGTTATTGTGGTGTTAATTTTAATTATATGATAACTTATACCTGATTTACTAATCTTAATAATCTCAAAAAAAAAAGTTAAACCAAACGACTTGAACACTTGAAATTAATCTACTCTCCTACACTTTTAAGTCCCGATCCCTTACATTTCTTCTCCACTCTCGACATCTCTCGCGCACACACACACAACCAGCGGGCAGCGTGCTGTCGTCTCTGCATGTGATTGTCTCCATTATATCAACCAATCGCTCAGTTCCTCTCATTCTTCTATTTACAGGTTCGTTTTTTCACTCTCTCTCTGTTCATGTTTCCGTTTATCATTCTCTCTCTTTATTGAATAGCAACAAATATGCATTCGTCATATGGGCATAGGTTTTGAGTATAGTTATTATAACCCTAGCCATAGGACTGGTGAAATTTGGGTAAAGCCCTTTAATTGCCTTTAACTCCGAGCAGTGGCGGGTGAAGAGTTGATGTTATGGATTCGCACAACCCATTTGCTTTAGTCCAAACCTAGTACTTGTCTGAAAAAGTACATTTAATATATTAAAATTATTAATTTAGAACTCATTAACTCAAAAGGACTAGAGTCCAGAACCCATAAACTTAAAATTCTTCATCTGCTGGCTAAAAGTATAGATCAATAACCAGTATTGGGAAGAAATAAGCTCGAATTAAACTGAATGGATATGTAGGACTCCAACTAGTTTGAGATGAGGTATAGTTCATTGATTAACTGATGAACTCTGATAAAGAAAAGCATCAATTAGGCTTTCTTGTCATTTCTCTACGCTTGTAATGTAACATGAAAGGAGTACTTGTTATACCAATTTCATATGCATACAACAAGAACAACATACCCAATGTAATCCTATAAGTGTAGTCTCGGACGGGTAGTGTGTACGTATACCTTACCCGTACCTTGTGCATGTAAAGAGGCTGTTTCCGATAGACCCTTGACTAATGTAAGCATAATCACATCATTACAGTAAAAGAAGTACAGTAATAAAGAAGAAAAGGAAGCAGTAACAACATTAAGACAACAATAAAACCGAAGCAGAAGCAACATTAGGTAGTATAACAAATCTAAGAAAAAAGGAAATACGAGAATAGTGACAGAAGTACTGGTATGGAAAGGAAATATACTCGACTACCTACTAACATTTTACCTTAATTTCCGACCACCATACCCTCTTATCAAGGGTCATGTCTATGTTAACTGAAGATGTGCCATGTCCTGCCTACTCACCTTTCCCCAATACTTCTTCGGCCTACCTTTACCTCTGTTTAGCCCCGCCAATGACAACCTATTACACCTCTTCATTGGGGGCTCTGTGCATCTTCTCTTCACATACTTGAACCATTTCAGCCTCGTTTCCCGCATCTTATCCACCACAGAGGCCATTCCCACCTTGAATATCTTCATTTCAGACCATATCTCTCCTAGTATGCCCGCACGTCCATTTCAACATCCTCATGCATATTTTTTAAAAATAAACCTGAATTGATCAGAATGGATATAGAGGATTCATGTAGCAGACCCCAACTAATTTGGACTCGAGGAATAAAATATTAGATATGGAACTTAATGTTTGAATTTACATCTTTGAATTGATAGAGAGGAAAAGAGGGATCAGGGAATTAAATATGAGGCACAAAGCTTTCTTTTGTATTTCACTTGCTTAGTAGTTCAAATTTTAATGTCAAACTGGACCAACAGCGGTGCCCTAACCACATTTATTGTTGTTATATTTTACGTACTTTATATTGCATCTCCAAGCCATATGCCCTTATGGTTCTCAAATTATGAATGAAAGTAACGCGAGTAATTTCTAATTGCTTATTAGTGGAATGAAATGGGTCCGAATAGAAGGAATGGATATAGAGGGTTCATACGTCTTAACCTAAACTAGTACTATGAAATTGCAAAAGAGATATTGGCGAGTAGTAAGTTAATATATGGCGATTCTTTTGTTCCCATTTTAATTTGTCATTTTTCACCTATCAAGGGTCAATTTGACCTATTTTATATGTGAGCCACATTTAATTTCTCTTGGAAACTATTTTTTTAGAGACTTGGAAACTACTTGGGAACTATTATGAGTTGCATACTACTGCATTTGAAAAGATGGTGTGAGATACTATGAATTAGTTTAACTCTAGGGTTTCCGGCTTCCTGAGCCGAGGGTCTATCGGAAACAGCCTCTCTGCCCCATCGGGATAGGGGTAAGGTCTGCGTACACACTACCCTCCCCAGACCCCACTTTGTGGGATTGTACTGGGTCGTTCTTGTTGTTGTAGTTTAACTCTAGGGAGATGAGAGTAATAATCATCCTGCGGCAGAGGGAGCGTCTTCTTAAGTGGACATGCATTTCCTTTGTCACTGTATTCCATTATGAAAGAAGACCTTAATCTTTTCCTGCAACTTTATATTGCTTTCCTTACCAAGAAAGAAAAACCTTTCCCTGTAACTGTTCCTCCCTCTCTCTCCTTCCTCTCTCTTCTTTTCTTTTAAATTTGAAATAAAACACGACATCTCAACCAAATAGATGAAAGCAACAAAAAGAAAAGAAGAAAAAACTCAAAGAAGCGGCAATAAAGGATCATACCTTTTATTTCTTCAAGTAATTTTTGCAGTGAAATGGCATCCCCAGCTTGGCTGCCCCAGGAAATGCAGTCTTCAAGTTCACAAACATCTGGTATGAGTTTAGCAACTGGAGAACCAACTACAAGCTCTTCGACTCCAAATGCAGATTCAACTCAGGAAGCGGTCCAAGGGAAATTTGTCCCCCCTCCTGGATATAGGGCTGGCCGGGCTTCTTTCTCTTATGTGAATGCTAGTGTCCCTTCTGGAAGCTCTCAACAGTCATCTTCAAGTCCTGTTAGTCAATTTTTACATTTTTTGTTTCTGGAGATGCAGTGGTTCAACTGGAGAGAACAATGAATTACTTGGCTTTCATTGCAGGTCATTCCATCAACTTCCTCAGGTTCTTCAGCATCACTCCAACCTCCCATTCCCGGCCAGTCTGCAAATGTGGGCTCTTCATTTTCATACAACATTTTACAAGCTGATAACAATTTCTCCGGTGGCCTACAATTCTCGACTAGCCCATTGAGGGTTAGTTTCTGTTGATTGATGACAGTAATATTACGTCATATATTTTGCTAATACATTTTGTCAGAACTTGTTACATGTTGTCAATGACTGTAGTTTTTTTTTTGGTGGTGGTGGTTGGGGGTGGGGGGGTGGGGGTGGATAGGTTCATATGAGGACTACTGTTTTCTATTGCATGGCCAAGCCTGTTATAGTGGTAAGTTTCTGTAACGTGTGTATATTAGACCCAGGTAAATGTTCAGTGGGTAAATTTAACACGGATATGTCGCTAAAAGCCTGAAGCTGGAGTTGAATCTTTGACCTGTAATCCTGCATTATCAGAGTAACAGTAAGTGAAGTTAGCTGGACGTTGTAGGATGTAGCATTGTGAAGAGCGTGATGTGTACTTTAGGATGTGTGTATTGAGTACTTCATACAGGAAAACAATATTTTGAAGGTACGGGCTTCACAACAGTAAACAAATATCGAGAAGAGATTCTTTTTTGAAAAAAGAAAGAAATAAATGACAAGTTTTAAGAATTTCTCCTAGATACCTTTGCATTGTACCTCAGGTTTCATTTGGTTTAGAAGTGCATTCTACAATTCAGGAAGAGCACAATTGCTGTCTATTATCAAAATCAATATACTTAGAAACTTTACATGGACATTTAAAGATTGCTAATCCATAAAAAGGTACTTATTGGTTCCTTATAAAAAAGGTACTTATTGGTTTTGCTCTGTATTTTGTGCATCTCTTAAGAAGATAGGATTTTACAGATCCAGAATACTAGAAGTCCTTGATTGCACTATGCTATTTCATTTATGTGATTTTTCCTATGAAGCTATGTGTTTCTGTGTGATTTAGCTTATAAAGCAGTTGGCAACTTTGTTCATATCAATTCTAAAGACAATATGTTGCTTTCTTCTGAAATGTCCTTTTGTGTAGTTTTCTTTAGAAGATAGCTCTGAAATATCTGTTACAGTTTGCTTCCCCTCATCCTCTGCTGCTGGCACGCGTGGGGGATGCACTGTTGTATTGGGGTCATGAATTATTAAAGTCTTAATCTTGTTAGGAGGTGCAAGTCATCATTTGCACAATCAACTTTCCCTCTAATTATAAAAACCGTACTCATGTATTTTCCTAGAATTCTCCCTAGTGTCTTCAATTGACTGCTTTTATTTTCTTAATTTAATTTTTACTTTTTGCTGGGATTGACTTGTGTCTGACTAGACTTATTGGTTTGTGGCAGCCTGTTGCTCCTAATCAACTAGTAGATGTAAAGAATGCATCTCCTGCAGCATCATTGCAGCCTCCTCTTCCTCTGGTGTCTACAAGGTTAAGCTCATTCATACCTGGAAGTGCTGCACCTGCAGCCTCCCCGTTAAGTGGTTCGAACTTATCTTTCAATGGAAGTCCTCAAATGGTGCAGACTGATCAAACAATAAAACCAGTATGTGTTGTTACAAAGCTATGTCCCTTGAAGTAAAAAGATTAGCTGGTCTAATATATATATAAAATGAAATCCAGAGCTTTTTCTATTGTAAGCAATTGAAACAACTGATCATGACTTCACATCTGTTTGATTTTATTCTAGCTGCAGAATAGAAGAGTTGACATTGCACACGAAATGGGAGCAATGACTTCTCCACCTTCTGTCATGCAGTCTTTTTCACAGGCTGGTCACATGAGTTCTGGTTCTTCGGCAGCTGCATTTCCAGCTTCTCATTTGGGCTCTCCAAATATAAGAATGCCCCACGCACCTCAATTTCAGGTTCCAGCTGGAGTGCCTAGGAGTCCTGTTACACCTGGTCCTCCTGGTCTTGGTCCAGTTATACCTTCATCTTCCAACATGACTGCTACAGCTTCACCTGGAGGTCCTTCTTTATCCTTAAGGCCCAATGGGCCTCCTGTTCCTGTTATGGCCAATCCACCTGTTCAGCAACAAATATACTCTCCCTATCTTTCTGCCTCTCCTATGGCTCCAATTCACCAGGGACCTTGGTTGCAGCCTTCACCTGTCACTAACATGCTAAGACCACCATTTCCATCACACCCCGCAGGTTTTGCTGTTCCCTTTCCTTTGTCAGCTACTGGTGCACCACTTTCTTCAGCGACATTGCCCGACACTCGACCTCCTGGTGTTGCCTCAGTGGCAACTCCACCTGGAGTGCCGACTACTGCTAACCAGTCAATCCCTGCTTTAGGGTTGCAGCCAGAATTACCTCCTGGAGTTGGTATGCATATAGTCCATGCCCAGAAGAATCTTTTCTTTTATGATATCCTTTCTATTTATCCATTCTTCATTTCACAGCATATGGCCTTTCCTTTCCTTTTTCCCCTTTTCAGACAGTGCTAAGCATGTAAATGATGCTGACATTAAAGAAGGAGCTCCAACCAGTGAACAACTGGAGACCTGGACTGCTCACCGGACTGAAACAGGAGCCATATACTACTATAATTCTTTGACTGGAGAATCTACTTATGAGAAACCGGCTGGCTTTAGCGGAGAGGTATGAATATCACTTTTCTGTCTTTGACTGTGAAGCGGGTGCTTAATTAGTAGGTGTATTCTTCATCTGGAAATGGGTAATGGCAATCTAGTAGAGTACTAGATTTCTTTTAAGGCCTGTAGGTCAGGGAGCTGCCTAAATGAGTTACCTAGCTGATAGTTCTATTAACTTTTAACTCATAGCTCTTCTTTCTGTCATGAGGATGCTACTTTCTTCCATTGGAGTTCCCTCTTTTGATGAAACTAAGATGATAAAGAAACAAGAGGTCTTGTCTCCCTTTCTACTTCTTATATTAGCATTAGTCTTTCTACTTCTGATTCTTTTCTGATAAATGTCTCTTCTTCAGAAAATTTTGTACAAGGAGTATACGCTTGGCCATTTTTACTTGCAAATCTTTCTTCCCTTCTGAACGGTTCAAAGGTCATGTAACTTACCCTCTTGCTTCTTGTTTTTTGAAAAAAAATAATCTCTAATTAATTTGTGGTCCATGGTCATCTTAGAAGCACCAAATCCTTGACTTTTTTACATGCAATAAAAAGCAAAAGTGATATGCTTTCGTTCACATCATCTGGTTGTGATTTTTGAGTATTCTTGATGACATGTGTTTCTTTGTCCACAGTTTATTTTCTTCTTTGGTGATGACTACTGTTGTTTAGAAGAAGCAAGAGTGTGGAACTTTTGTTGAGATGATCATTTTTTGGCTTGGTTATGGTTAATTTGGCTACAGGGTGGTTCTAGAATTTTAATTCCATTATCTATATCGACATTGCCCACGAATTTTAACTACAATAATCTGGCTGTCGCCTACCTTTGTCACTGTTTGCCCTTTTTATTTATTAGAGTAATTGTCTACTTTATTCACACATTTTTAGTCATCCATGCATGTCTGTCTACAATAGCACCTGACAACAGCGTTTTTCCCCTTCTGGTGCAGCCGGCCAAAGTCGTTGCGCAGCCAACTCCTGTTTCATGGTAAATCTCTATAGTAATAATAAGTTTATTGACCTGTACTATTGTATTTTGTTTTTCTAAATAAATTCATTATGTTTGTGTGAATGCACCCTTGTATCTGATGACTTATTCTACATAGTCCGACTGCTTAAGCATATTCGTATACATGCAATGTTCTTCAAGTGATCTATTGGAACATGCGTATTGAGAATGTAAATATTTTACTCGAACATTATATGCTAGCTGGGAGTTCATTAACTTGCCATTTTTTTATGTTGGTGAACACTTGCAAGTTTGCTCAAATTATACTGGATCAACTAGCCCTTTTTATCCTTTAGGAAAAGACTACCCATCTTTGTTTGTAAATGGATGATATTTGATAATATGCCGGCAGGGATCTGTCAATTAGCTCAATACACCATTTTTTTTGGGAGAAATCCGTGCTCCTTGCATTCTCAGATTCTTAGGCTTCATGATTCATGAGTGTCTGCATATGATGCTTCTCTTTTGTTTCTTTCCATTGTTTGATGTTTCTCATTGGCTGTGCTATCAGTTTGCATCTTGTTCTGGTCTGAAATTTCTTTTCAATCTTTATAAACAATCAAAAACAATTCTTTCGGTCATTGTATGCTTCACATTTGTCTTTCTAAAAACTTTTGAACTTTTCTTCGGTTGAATTATTAGCTGCAATAAGTTATATAAATCTTCTTTAACATAGGGACTAAGTTCTTGCAACTGTAATCTTGTACATACACTGCACCATCTTAGTGCCGAAACTCATTATTACAACTTCTTACTTACCTATCCCTACACACACACACACACACACGCGCGCGCGCGCGCACACACACACGTAAAGATCTTAGTCTTATGTGGACAACTGAACATATCTTATTTTGTATTCAATACTTCGAGGAGGGTATATGCCATGCATGCATTCTAGTGTTGATAAGAACAGTTTATTTGGAAATCAAATGGAGTAAAATTAAAATAGAGGACTACTCAACCTGGATACTACCAAGCAAAAGAGAATGTGCAACTAAAGGGTAAAGCCTTAAATAGTAGGCAATAGCTAGGTAGCTTTTATTCCTTGTTAATCAAAGTGTAGTGTTAAACTTCATACTTCAGCAAGATCCTTAGAGCAAGTTTTAAGCAACTGTACCTCTTGAACCGAGATTTGCTTTCATCTTTTGCTTTTCTTAGATCAATGCCAGTAATTAGCACATACATCAAAATTCATTAATTGCTCTTCGTGATGACGTGAACAACAATATGCTGTAATTGATTATAAAGCCAATTTCTTCATCTATAAAGGCGGTATGCTTCGCGCACCGGGCTGCCCTTTATTCAATACTGGTACGGGTGTCTCTACAGAGGTTAGAATGAAGGATTACATGGAGTTCAATTCTCTCCATCATAGAACTGATTAATAGTGTCATTAACAAGAGATTTGATTAACAGTGTAAGCCTAGGTTGTCTCGTGAAGGGTGTCTATGTAGAAAGACTTGGGCAGAACAGTAGTTGCTGTACCACCTTGGTACTCTATTAATTAATTTTTACCCTACTTATTGGAAAAAATAAAAAAAAGATGGGCAGAACATCAGTAAGGAGTATACTTCACTTTCGATTCATCCCCGTTTGATGTCAGAATATTACCCTGTTTTTCTTGTTGGAGTAGCAGTTAGTCCTTAGGAGTTTCACTGCCCATGTTTCATTGTGTAAATCAATTCTATGATGAGTTTATCTTGATCTTTAAGTTTTCTTTTTCCTTTTTGCTTTCTTAATTGTTTTTTATGAAAGTTTCTTTTCATAAACAAATATTACTTGAGCTCTGCGGTTCTTGTTCGCAAGCATCTATTAATGCTGAAGCAAGCTTTACCAGCTCTACTAACCATTCCAATTTGTTAACCTATAATCAGGGAAAAGTTGGCTGGTTCAGATTGGGCATTGGTTACTACCAATGATGGACAAAAATACTACTATAACACTAAAACAAAGGTATGGTCAATCACCTTATTCTTTGCCCTACAAAGAGGTTGACTCTCATTAATTTTGTTTCATTTGGCATGCATCTTTTTGGCATAGAATGGCGTGAGGTCTGAAAAAGTCTATCAAATCATATTGGATGTTCTTTTTCTCCCTTATCAGATACATTTTCAGGTCCATGTAGGATATTACCAAACCATTAACTTCCTTTCGTATGATTTCAAGTCTACCTCGTTCCCCTTCAATCATCATAGTTTCGTAGTTACGGGCAGATGCATGTTGAGGTCAATGCAGGATATTACCAAACCATCTCAAGCAATCTTTCTCTCCTATCCTCTGTGTGTGCTGATTGCGCCTTTTGGTGTGATTATTTATGGTCTTGTCTAATATTGTATTTAGTGCCATCTATCTTAACGTTTGCATTTTTGTGAGACTCATCTTGTGTGTTGGTCCTTGAGGCCTAACTTTTACTTTCACTCCCTGTAACAGTGGCATAGCCCCACTATTCCACGGGTGGTGAAGCGAACATTCTGTTTATATAGATCAAATACTACTTTATATGGGTATATCTTACATTTTGAACACCTTTAACATAGTTGAGCGAGGCAGTCCAGTGGTCTAGGGTGTTCAAAGTGAGGTGTTGTTCATAGGCTCAAATCCCTGTCTAAACATTTTATTTGGCCATTTTGTTTGCCAGAACTAAATGGAGACCATCGTATGAGGTTTATTTGACTCTTTTCAATCTAAAAGATTTCCTAATAAATAACTCTTAAAACTTAAGTTTTGTGTAAAAACAAATAACTAATCTTAACAGTAGTTTTAAAATTAAAAGTTGCTTCTTAAACAAATTTTGTAATTTAAAAGTCAAGCTCTACAAAAATTTCTTCAACAAAAGCTTTCTGCATACTACAAACCCTCTCGACTCTCTCTTTTCTTTTGTTCTATGCGTACTTTAATAAAATTTCTATTGTGGTTTTTTAATGTTAGTTTTGATTTGTAAATTTATAGTTCATACAAGTGTTTTTATTTTTTAGCTAAATGTTGCGTAGTTTGATATAAAAATTTTGGTGCACCATTCATCGGGAAAAACAATTATTGACTTCTTTAAAGTTTGAACAACCTTGGCGAGCTTCTTGGTTACGCCATTGCCTTGTAAAGTTGCTGGTCAATCATTCTATAGAAGTTGCCTTGCACCTTGGTAGGTAGTTATGCTCCTATCGCCCAACATTCTCATAGCACTTTTCCATTTCAACTATAAAGGGCAGCCCGGTCCTGCTATGCGCGGGAGAAGGCTAGACCACAAGGGTTTATTTTAGTTCGATGTGTTATATATTCATCTATTATACCCTTCCTAGAATGCCGAGCCTAGATATCAAATTGTCCGTATTTAGGTGTGTCATCTCACTTGACCTTCACTTTGCTTATGCGAGCTAACTTGCAGTGGGTATATTCTTAAGTTTACAGACTGATGCATATGGAGGTTATGTTGGACATAACTAGTACTAGCAAATGGGCGGGTCAGATAATATGGTTACGTCATTTCTATTTTTTTTTTACCATCTTTTCTACAAGGCTGAGATTCTTAGAAGACTCCATCTTTTGTTTCAAAGAAAACTGTAATGGCTATATACGCTGTTGATCGAGCTAAGCTTGACAGACTGTTCGTTAGTTAGATAAAATGCGAATCAAGGCATGACTTGTTCTCGTTACACAAGATTTTTGATTTTTGTAGTTTGTTACACTCAATAAATTAATAATGTAGGGGCTTGTACAATAGAAAAGTAGCCTTTTGTCCCTTATTTCTTTTTGGTGCACCCATGAAGTTCCTCTTTGTTTAGATGATTGGGTGTTATTCGTAGAGAATCATATATTTATGTACTCTACTTTTTGGTATACCCCTTGTATACTGGTTTTATGCCCAAACTTGTTCAATAAAATTTATTACCTTATCAAAAGAAAATTTGGGGCACATTGGACCTTTTTACTACTGGGAAGATCTTACAAATGTTGGTTGAATAGTGTCTTGTAGTACAACATTCAGCCCTATGCTCAAATAGTATTTAGTTTGGCAACTTTTTAGATAAATAGTATAAATAATATTTGCTTAGTAAAGCACAGTTAAGTGCTGATTTCTTGGACTTTCAGTTTCTGGTTCTTGAATCACAATAACAGTTAACTTTTTTAGTATCCATGAAGTTTAGCAGAGACGAAAGCAGCAACTGTATAAAAGTAGAGAATGTTCCAAAATGGTTGTTTAAGAGCTATCCTACGTCGTCTTAAAATCTTTTTATTATGATTTTTTGATATAGTACTTCAATTTTTTGATACAAAAGATTATAACGATAATATATTTAAAAACGAAATTCACAAAAAGGATAGCTTTTACTATGTACTAACAAAATAAAGAAGTTCTCTTTGTTCCAGTCAATTCCATATCAAAAAAAATTCCACCACAACTACACAAACTCCAGAAACGTCTGAATCTCTTTGGCAACCATACCCTCGCTCCTTCAAATCTTCCTTAATGAGAAATTGAGTTCTACATTCTGACATTGATTCTTGGTGAATTAGTTTAAAGACAGTAAACGTAACTGAATACTTTTTCTAATGTCCTTTTTCCTTGTATGCCTCCTTACCCAGTTAAGCAGCTGGCAAATTCCTAATGACGTGACAGAGTTGAAAAAGAAGCATGATGCTGATGCTTTGCAGGCTCAATCAACGTCAATGCCGAATGCTAATGCATTAACTGAAAAAGGATCTTCTCCTATTAGTTTGAGCATTCCTGCTGTTAATACAGGTGGTCGTGATGCAACAACTCTAAGATCTTCAGTTGTTCCAGGATCTTCTGCACTGGATCTTGTAAAAAAGAAGTTAATGGATGCTGGTGCTACGACTGCTGTTTCTTCACCAGCCCCAGCCTCTTCAGGAGTAATATCATCTGAACTAAATGGATCAGAAGCACTTGAATCTACAGTCAGAGCTCCACAAAAAGAAAATAGCAAAGAGAAGTCAAAAGAAGCTAATGACAATGGCAATGTGTCCGAGTCCTCTTCAGATTCAGAAGATGATGAGAGTGTACCAACCAAAGAGGACTGTATCATCCAATTCAAGGTATCTTTTTCCTTCTCTCTTTTGGAGATTTTGGTACTTTATAGCAATTCTAGTTTGCTGTTTTCATGACTTTATGAGCTATGTAAATTTTATGCGTATGCAAGTACATTCATCTATATACTTTTGTTCTACTTATATATCTAGTTTCTGTTGACATTTTTCCCCAAGATATTTATTTTGATGCTAACATGTTCTAGATACTGGTTTCTGACTTAATTTGCTGTTAGGAACAAAGAAAAGACTTGGCCTATTCCTTCTCACCTCCATCTCAGTGCTAGCATTAAAACCCTTTTGCTTCTAGTACTTTTTCTATGACCCATGCATCAATGTTCCTCTGAAACATGATTTGCGTAGTGTGGAAGTGATTAAATTTACACCTCCTTTAGATATAGCTTAGATTCTTGAAGTATTAATATCATCCCGCCTCGAATTACTTAAGCCTTTCTCGATGAGCTTTATATTTCGAGGTTTATAATAATCTATGTTTACTCCCTTGCTTTTCTATAAAAACTCCGCAAATCTTCTATCCATAATATTTTTTATGCTATTGTCCTTCATAATATGATAACTCTAGATTTTCATATTAGCTTTCTGGCATAGATACATATTCTTTTAAGTTTCCTACAGTTTTCTTCCCGGTAAAGTAATAAAATTTCATTAAACAAAAGGGCTAAAACATGCATGTATACAAGAAGTATACCAAAAAATAGAAAACCTTACACGAATTCAAGCTTCCTACAATTGCAGCTTGCTTTTGGGACATAAAAGCATTTCTTATGATAGAACATGCCATCTTCCTAGTTTTGGAACATAAATACTTTAATTATTAACTCTGGTGCTTAATTTATCTTTTTTGTTATTTGCTGTAAGTTGGGATTCAACTATCATGACATGTTTTATCTACGTCAAATTTGTTGGCAAATTGAGTTCCAAACTGGTGGACTTGGGACGACCACAAATCCTGCCGGCCGAGACAGAGGCGAAATTACAATCTTTAATTCAAACGGTCATGCTTGATGACTTATTTGTTGCTTCTGAGTGTAGAATTGAAACTATTTATTTTTTGTATCTGCGTGGAAAGGAATGGCCCGGACACCACCTTATTAAAAAAAGAAGAAGTGATGAATGGACAGAAATGGGATGGTTAGATATTGTGATAAATAATACACGAGAAAATTATATTATTGATGTACTTTAACTTCAATACAAGCACCCTTATTTGTAACAATGCACAATACATACTTTATTCCTATTCCATGTAACTATGCGTATTTACATATATATAATATAATCTAACACTCCCCCTCAAGCCGGTGCATACAGATTACATGTACCGAGCTTGTTACATATGTAACTAATAGGAGGACCAGTGAAGTACTTGGTGAAAATATCCAAGTTGATCATTCAACTTCACAAACTTTGTAGCAATATCTCCTGAGAGTATCTTTTTTTTATAAGGAAATCTCTTGAGAGTATTTTTTTGTGACGAAGTGATAATCAATCTCAATGTGTTCAGTTCTCTCATGGAACATCGGATTTGATGCAATATGAAGGGCGACTTGATTATCGCACACAAGTTCCATCTAGTTGATTTCACCAAATGTCAACTCCTTGAGCAACTGTTTAATCCAAACTAGCTGACATGCTGCCATAGCCTCTATATTTTGCCTCTGCACTAGACCATGTGACCATATTCTGTTTCTTGCTCTTTCAAGACACCAAATTACCTCCTACTAAAACACAATGTCTAGACATAGAACGTCTATCAAAAGGTGATCCTGCCTGTGAGAATGCACGGGAGAAAAATCTATTTTTTAACAATGATACAATGAGCCCTATATATAATACATACTACTATACTCCTACATACGTGACTAGAACATATTTTACTCCTACTGCATATGGGATTAGGACTATTTACACATAACTATCTAACACGCCCCCTCAAGCCAGTGCATATAAATCATATTTACCGAGTTTGTTACATATGTAACTAATAGGAGGACCAATGAGGGACTTGGTGAAAATATCTGCAAACTGATCATTCGACATACAAGACCACTAGACTCACCCTGAGCAACAAAACAAGGTGGTTGCTGATAAACAAAAGTTGGCCGAAAAGTTGTCGGAAAAATTTGAAAATAGTGAGGCTAAGCCGAATTCCACACTACAAAATAGGTTCTAAAACACCACCAAAATACACAAACTTTTTCTGGAAATTACTGTTCACGTCGGAAAATCACTGTTCACGTCGGAAAAAATAGAAGTTGTCAGAATTTGATGTGATTTATATTGGTAGGCTCGGAATCATTGGACGAATAAGTTGTCATGAAGAAGTTTTGTCAAAAAATGGCCAAAATGGCTCACACGCACCAGCGACGCGTGACTTTCAGTTGGAGCGATTGACTGGGGTTTTGTCGTCTTACTTTTCCGAACAAGATGTTAGTATTGGTTTTCTCACAACACTTACCATTGAGGAGATAACGCAAATCAATCTTGAGTCGTCAACCGGAAAGACGCACGGTGACTGATTTTTCTGTTCCGATGGGACTGGAATTTCTGGGGTTTGGTCGCACAAGGGTTTCAGATCTGATGGCAGTACTGGTATATGCGCAGTACCACTGTAGCAGCGATGAACCCTGGGAACAAGACGAAGTTGCCGGAAAATTGCACGATGATGAGATCTTTCTTCCCGGATGTTGCTGGAATGACGCGCAACGATAATTTTTTCACTGAAGCTTTGATACCATGTGAGAATGTATGGGAGAAAAATCTATTTTTTAACAATGATACAATGAGCCCTATATATAATACATACTACTATACTCCTACTACATACGGGATTAGAACATATCCTACTCCTACTGCATATGGGATCAGGACTGTTTAAGTATCTAACGATTTTCTCATAGCCTCGATCTTCGAACAATAATTCTTTGCCTAGGGATGACTTTATATACCAGAGAATTTGGACAACTGCATCCCAATGACTATCACAGGGAATCCATAAATTGATTTACAACTTTGGCAGGAAAGGTCAGTGACCTGTGAGGTAATTTAACTTACCAACCAACCGCCTATATCTCGCGGCATCGCTAAGCGGCTCCCTTTGTCAAGTTCAGAATTCATATCCATAGGAGTGTCAATGGGTCTACAACATGTTGTTCCTGTTTCCTCAAGAGTGTCTAAGGCATACTTCCGTTGTGAGATCACAATATCTGACCTAGACTAAGCGACCTTAATACCTAGAAAGTATTTTAATCTGTCTAGATTCTTAGTCTTAAATGCTGAAAGAGATATAGCTACAACTTAGCAATACCAGTGTTATTAAAAGCGCGCTCTTCTCGCTTCAAGCGCAGAAGCGAGGCGAGGGGTCTGCGCTTTTCTGCCCTAAAGCGCGACATCTGTAAATAAGTGCACACTTCAGGCAAAAAAGCGAGAAGCAAGGTTAGGCGAAAAAGCGAGAAAAGCTCGCTTATGCGAGGTCCAACGGTTGCCTAGGGTTTTTGTAAAAAAAGTTGCAAATACACTTATGCACATTTCTTCCAAACACATCTGCTTCTCTGCTGCAAAGTGAGCGACGACTCTCTTCTTCTGTCAACTGCTGCAAGCCTTCTGACTTCTTCTCTTCTTCTCTCAAGGTAAGTTTCTCTTCCTCTTCTTCTTCTCTTCCTCTTCCTCTTTTTCTTTGCTTTACATGCTACCCGTGGCGAAGCTACACATTGGTAAGGGTGGTCAACTGACCACCCTTTGTTGTAAAATTACACTGCATATATAGGTAAATTATCATGTTTTAGCGGTACATTACATATATTGAACACTCTTTGTTGGGAATTTTATTTTTATTTTTTTCTAGTTTTTCGACTCCTCTCCTCTTTTCTCTTCTTTTCTATTTTTTTCAGTTCTTCTTTTCTCTATTCTTCGCTGTTTTCTATTTTATGTTTTGCTCTGGTTTTTTTTTCAAAATTTATGTTGTTCACTGTTCGACTTCTTTCCTCTTTTCTCTTTTTTTTTTTTTCAGTTCTTATTTTCTCTGTTCTGCCATGTTTTCTATTTTATGCTTTTGCTCTTTCTTTTTTAATTTCTGTTGTTCACTATGCTTCTACTCCGTTTTCTGTTGTTCATTGTTCTGCCATGTTGTAACAGTTCTGGTTTTTTTTTTGGTTGTTGATTGTAGTAAATTCTATCTTATTGTTCAATGGCATCAAGCCAAAAAATGATCCAGAGCTTGGGCGTATGGAGTTGCAATTGGCAGTAGCACGAAAGAGCAATATATCTTTTGTCAAAAATATATAACGGTGGATTACATCGTTACAAGAAACATGTAATTGGTGGTTTTAGAGATGTCAAAGTATGTCCAAGTGTTCCGGATTCTGTTAAGGAAGAAATGAGAGAGCATGTTGCAAAAAAAAATGAGTTAAAAAAACCAATGAGCCATAAAGCATCTATGGTTAATCTTGTTGATGAAGATAGTCAAATGGATGAGGATGACTTTGAAGCCATGATATATCAATAGGGATGCCTCCCTCAAAATCTCAAAGAAAGCATTCAATAAGTGGAAGTGGATCATCCACCGGTAGCAATGTGAAAGGTCCTCTTAATCTTTATTTCTCGCAAAAACCAAATGAAAAGATAAAAGGCGAAGTTGATTTAAATTCTTGTAGGAAGAGTTTAAAGGAGCGCGTTGTAGAGTTGCTAGGTAGATGTATGATGCGGGGCTTCCTTTCATATGTGTCACTTACACCGATGGTTTTGGTGAATTCATTGAGGCCGTAGACCAATAAGGCCCGGGAATGAAACCCCCTACCTATCACGAAGTAAGAGTTCCTTGTGTAAAAAAAGGAGGTGGAGAAGACAAACAAGATTGTCGAGGAGCATAAGGTGCAATGGCAAACTTATGGATGTTCCATTGTTATGGATAAACAGACAACAAAAAATGGAAAAATGGTCATCAAATGTTTTGGTGAATTCTCCAAGAGGTAGTGTGTTTCTTGAATCTTATGATGTTAGTGACTCTTCAACCACTTCCAATAAAATGTACAACTTGTTTGAGAAGACTATATTGAAAGTTGGAAAGGAAAATGTTATACAAGTCGTTACTGTTAACGCAAATGAGAATTAAAAAGCGGGTGACATGTTGAGGGGAGCGTTACCGAATATTTTTTGGACTCCTTGTGCTGCACATTGTATCAACTTGATGTTTGGTGACATTTTCAAGTTAGCCCCATATTATACTGGTGAACAAGTCGTTCTAGTTTCTACTTTAACCTTCATGAAATTTGATTTCCTACAGTTTTTGCTAAGGCGGTCAAGAGTCAGAGGTTTTTGTTGAACATGATGAGGCACAAACCAAAAGAAATTTGGTGAATCGGCTAAGTCAAGATTCGCAACAGCTATCATGACTTTGCATAGTTTTTACCTGCAAAAGAAAAACTCGCGAACCTTGTTCATGTCAGCCGAATGGAGTGAGTACCTATGCAAAGGAAGCTCTTGGGAAAGAAGTTGCGAGATTTATTGTTGGTCCATATTTTTGGAATGACGCTGTTCAAGCACTTAAAGTTGGTAATCTTTTGGTTATTGTACTTCGTTTGGTGGACGGGGAGAGAAAACCACCAATGGAGTAACATTTCTGAAGCCATGGATAGGGCCAAAGAAGCTATTGAGAAGGCATTTGATCATGATAAGAGGCTATATGGGAAAGTTTTTGAAATCATTGATGTAAGGTGGGCAGATCAATTTCATCAACCTTTGCATGCAGGAGGGCGTATTTTGAACCCCGGGTTCTTTTATACAAATAAAGAGAAGAAGACTTTAGATAAAGAAGTGTGTGTTAGGGGGGGGGTATCATGCACGTATTGCGAGGTTGGTGCGCAAGACAAAATCGGAGTTGAGCTTGGTGAATATATGCAAGCCGATGGAATACTTGGATTAGCTTCGGCCATTAGAGCCGGAACCAAATTGTCATCAGGTGAGCAAGTTGTTTCAATTGTTTTTACTCTTTAAAGCTTTAACTTTTAAGTTATTAACTTCTAAAATAATACTTCTGCAGTTGAATGGTGGATGCAATTTGGTTATAAAGTTCCAAACTTGCAACAATTTGCTATTAGAGTTCAAAGTTTAACTTGTAGCTCATCTGGATGCGAGAGAAATTGGAGCATTTATGAACATATGAGAAGCTATATTACATTATTACTAAATTGAAGTGTATCTCAATTGTCCTAAGTACTCCTCTTAATTACTTTCTACAACTTATGTGCAGATTCATACTAAGAAGAGGAATAGGCTTAAGCTATAGAAACTCAATGATCTAGTGTTCGTTAAATGTAATAGAACATTTGCGCGTCATTACAAAGCTCGCAATATCATTGATCCAATTTTGTTGGATAACATTGATGAAGCAAATGAATGGTTAACCGGAGCCCCCTAAAATCATGAAGAAGAAGTATATGAAGGAGAAGATCTCACTTTTGGTCATGTTGCTATAACAAGTGGAGTTGAGGAGAATATTTATGGTTTTAGGGAAGTACTTTAAGGAGAGTGGCTACAAGTTCAAGTAGCACCCTAGTTGATGAAGCCTCCGATGAAGAAGAAGAAGATGACCAATATAATAACTCGAACATGATGACACTTCAAGAGTTTGGAGTTCTTGTTGAAGGATAGGATGTTGCTCCTTTTGTGATTTGGTTTTGCATTTGCTTAATATGTTATGACTTTTGAGGATTATTGATTATCTAGTTTTAGTATCTATTATTTACTTAATTAAAGAATTGAAACATTTACTTAATATGTTGTTTTTATTGAGTTCTTGGTTATTTATCTATGCTTATTTAATATTTTTTTTATTTAAGTATTAAATTGCTCTTCACATGAAAAAAAGCGCGCGCTTCGCTTCACGCTTCTCGCTTCGTGAAGGGAGGCCTCCTCGCTTTTTTTCTGCTTCTCGCTCTCCAAGACACTGGAAATACCTTCCTGATCATTGTCAGTAATAACAATATCGTCAACATAAACTACCAAATAAATACAGAGATTTGAAGCAAAATGCCTATAAAACGCAGAGTGATCAGCTTCACTATGAATTATGCCAAACTCCTGAATAACTGTGATGAACTTACCAAATCAGGCTTGATGAGACTGTTTTAGACCATAGAGTGGCCGACGCAATCAACATACCATGTTACTAGACTCCCTCGGGAAACAAAACCTGGTGGTTGCTCCATATAAACTTCATCCTCAAGATCACCGTGAAGAAAATCATTCTTAATGTCCAACTGATAAAGAGGCCAATAGCGAACAACAACCATGGATAGAAAGAGACGATTGATGTTATTTTAGCCACGGGAGAGAGTATCATTGTAATCAAGCCCAAATATCTGAGTGTACCCTTTAACAAGAAGGCAGGCCTTAAGACGATCAATCTTGCCATCCGGACCAACTTTGAATGCATAAACCTAGTGACAACCAACAATAGATTTACCTGAAGGAATAGGAGCAATCTCTTAAGTACCACTCGCATGTAAAGCAGACATCTCGTCAATCATAGCATGTCGCCATCCTGGATGAGACAGTGCTTCACCTGTAGACTTCGGGATAGGAACAGAGGACAAAGAAGATACAAAAACATAATAGGGTGATGATAACTTAAACCAACATAATGTGGATTAGGATTAAGTGTGGGCCGTATACCTTTCTGAAGTGCAATCGGTGGACTAGAATGAGACAAGTCCACAGTAGGAGCAGGGTCAGGCGCAGGACGTGAATAAGCTAGGTATGATGCTGGACGTGGACGCGACGATAAGTCAAAAGTGTTGTTCCTGTGGCTTGGGATCTAGGAGGAGCAACACTAGATTCCTCGATGGTTGGTATGGCTAAGACTTTTGTGGTTGAAGATGTAGAAGGAGTTGTCGTAAACTCCTCTAGAATCGGTATAGGTAAGACCTCAGATATATCAAGGTGGTCAGAAAAGGTAACGTAAAGTCAAGACTCAAAAAATTGTGACATCAACTGATATAAGGTACCTACGAAGATCATGTGAGTAGCAACGATATTCTTTTTGAACTCGAGAATAATCAAGGAAGACATACTTGAGAGCACGAGGAGCTAACTTATCTTTTCCGGGGAGCTAAGTTATGAACAAAACATGTGCTCTCAAACACACGAGGGGAAAATAGTATAAGGGTGACTGAGGAAACAATACTGAATGCAAAATTTGACTCTGGATGGAAGATGAAGGCATCAAATTAATGAATTAACAAGCTATTAGAACTGCATCGCCCCAAAAACGCAGCAGAACATGGGACTCAATGAGAAGTGTGCGAGCAGTCTCAGTGAGGTGCCTATTCTTTCTCTATGCTATCCCATTCTGGTGAGCGGTATACAAACAAGATGTCTGATGAATAATTTCCCGAGAAGTCATAACTGCTGAAATTGAGAGGACAAGTATTCTAAGGCATTATCATTGCGAAAGATGCGAATAGAAACGCCAAACTGATTTTTTGTTTCAGCACAAAAACTCTGGAATATAGTCGGAACGATCTTTCATTAGGAAACTTCAAGTGCATTTTGAGTAATCATCAATGAAACTAACAAAATAACGAAATCTTAAGGTGGAATTGACTCTACTAGGACCTCATATATAAGAATGAACCTAAAAAGAGAGATTGTGCACGACTCTCAACATTACGCAAAAATGTGGCTTGGGTATGTTTCCTAAAGTTGACAGGACTCATAATCTAATGTAGACAACTAGGCACCTATCTTCTGAATTTTGGATAAACTCGGATGTCCTAAACGTTTGTGAATTAGGTCTGGAGGATTTGTAACCGGACATGCTGCAGAAGGATTGAGTGAGTCAAGGTAGTGAAGACCTTGTGATTCATGCCCTGTGCCAATCTTCTGTCTTGTACTGCAGTCATGCATAACAAAAGATTCATCGATAAAATATATACCATAATAGAGGGCACAAGTCAACCGACTGATAGATACAAGATTAAAATGACAGCCAGGGACAATAAGAACAGAATCTAAAATGATAAAGGATAAGGGATTAGCTTTTCCAACTCCTTTTGCTTTTGTTTGGACTCTGTTGGCTAAAGTAACATTGGGAAGAGACGGTGAATAAACAATATTTGACAAAATTGACCTATGACCAGAAATATGATTAGAGGCGCCTGAGTCCATAACCCACTGTCCAAGAGCGATAAGGTTCTCACGGTTGCTCTAATACTATGTGAGAATGCACGGGAGAAAAATCTATTATTGATATTCTATTAAGCCCTTTACAATAGCCCTATTTATAGCCATACGCAATACATATTCTACTCCTATTCCATGTGGACTAGGGCTATTTACATAACTCTCTAACACCAACAAAACTCTGGTGTGACAATCAAGCTGCCCTCCATATTGCGTCAAATCCGGTGTATCATGAAAGAACTAAGGATAGTGAGGTTGACTGCCATTTTATTCGTGAGAAGATTCGGGAGAACGTGATATCCACCGGCTACGTGAAGATAGGAGAGCAACCAGCTGATTTATTCACAAAGGCGTTGAATGGAATTCGTTGATAACCTTCATAACAAGCTGGGCATGATCAATATATATGCTCCAGCTTGAGGGGGAGTGTTACAGATGGAATGTGGACATAATGAATGTAGACATACTTTTATGTAGTGTACTTAGCTAGCAGAATTATAGGGATTCACAACAAATTTATAGGATCTCCTTTTTTTATTCTTTCTATAGTTAGGGCTCAATGTACTTGTATATATACTTGTTACTTCTTGCAATAATAAACAAGGAGATTGCTCCATTTTCTCTATATTTTACACAATCTAACAGATACTTAGACACAAAACAATTAGTATCTTTTGTATCTTCTCCTTTCTTTCTTTGCAATTCGTTCCATCCAAACATACACTTAGTGAATTCAAAGGAGGTAGTCATTCATTGCAACCATCTAGGTTTTCTTAAGTTATTCTCAAACTTAATCAGAATGGTTGAACTATCATCTGTTGTTGCTTTCTGTGTTTGATATCAAGCCAAGACCTTAAAGTCTTGGGCCCAAAGTGAATGTGAGTGCTAAAAGTACCTGGTTTCTATGTTATACTTTTAAATTGATTATAACTTCGGAAAAGTTCGAGTTCCGTTGACACCCTCCAATGGTTCCTTTATTGTTATTCAGTTTGCTAAGTTCATTGCTGTAAGTACCCTGAAGATGGTTTTTGGGCATATCATCATTTTGTCTCTTGCTTTGCAATCGAATCTTTGTCTTGTGAGTCTTGTTTTTTTGGTTCTAAATGCATCCCATGCGTGTGAAATTTACAGGAGATGCTGAAGGAACGTGGAGTAGCACCATTTTCAAAGTGGGAGAAGGAATTACCGAAGATAGTGTTTGATCCACGCTTTAAGGTTCGTTGAAACTAAGACTTTATGTGGGACTTAGTGGCCTTTTCTTCACCTCCTAAAAGACAGGTTTATCTCTATAAATCATACATTTCCTACATTGCATGAGCTTATTTTTGTGAATTAACGTCTCTAGTTTGCTGCATCAGCCAACTGAATGTCCTTTTAGCAATATTTGTGCTCTTCCATCCTCAAGGAATGCAGTGCTTTCTTGGGTTGTATGTGGTAGCTGTAACGGGAATGAATAGCTTACCTTAGGTACTAGGTAGTTCAGAATTTGGTTTTATTATCCATTTAACTTAAAGGTCCTTACTATTCTAACAAAAACTGTTAGTCATTCAAAGTAGGCAGAATTTCGGTGTGGACAAACCAAAATTTTAAAAGTGAGATGAAAAAGGAGTAGGATATGTGGAGGACAACCTATCATCAAGAAAGCTATAAGTTATATGAAAAATTGGCACATTCCCATTCTTTATGGTAGATGAGGCCTATTCACTACCCTAAAAAAAGGTAGCTGTGGCCTATTGCTTTAAAAGGATTGGAGGAGGAGGATCCTGGAATTTTTTTAACATTGCATTCTTCCCGAGTACAGTGTACTCATGTGAAGAAAGTGCATCTCAGTTGTTGCAAATACTATACCATTACACTATTGTCAAAATTTGTGGTTGTAGCCTTGTTTGTGTCTCTCTTTCAAACTGATAAAGACATCGAAGCTTTTGAATTTTCAAACTGATAATGAATGCATCTTCTTAGTTTCTTGGCGCAAAGTGAAAGATGTACATAACAAAAAAAAAAGGAAAAAGGTGAAAGATGTACGTAACATAGACATTTTTCTGCTCTAAATAATGAAATTACCTTCTGCTTCTTTAAAGAAGCTCTCGGGCATGTATTGTTTGTCTTATTCGGGAAGTACATCTTATCCTTATAACATGGAAGATGCAATCAGTTGTCAGTTTGCCATAGTCATTTTTATAAAAGGTCTTTCTGGGATCAAACTAGGTCATGTCGTGCACTTTCCCATGGGCTGATGAGCTTTTTGGTTCTTAGATAAGGAGATTACGACCCATAAGTTCAACCACATGGGACACTAACACTCCCCAAACATCCAGGGCTGGAAATTTGTAGAATGGATAACAAAACATCGAGGCCCAGAATTGGATAAACCTGGGAATCTGGGATAGGGACGGTTTGGCTCTGATATGGTGATACTATGTTAAGAAAATGGACCTTAAGCCTAACTCAACCTCAAAAGCTAGCTCATGAGGTGAGGGTTGCCTAATACCATATGAGGTGACTACAACCCATATCCTGGACTAATGTGGGACACTAACCACAATTATGTTGTTTTCATCGATTATCTGCAAGCTAATAACTTTCTGAGATCTTGTCTCTTGTTCTGAGAGTAAGTATATGGTCTGTTCATGATGTATGTATATCCTCTTCCAGGTTTTAAGCTGCCATATAAATCATTCATGCACATGTCATGTTACCAAGTGTTTTTTCCATCTCTTATTTCTGGTGCTCTCTTTATTGCTTTCCTAAATAGCGGGTCTCCTTGTCAGGCAATTCCAAGTTACAGTGCTAGAAAAGCTCTGTTTGAGCATTATGTCAAGACACGTGCGGACGAAGAAAGGAAGGAGAAACGGGCAGCACAAAAAGCTGCAGTGGAGGGCTTCAAGCATTTACTGGAAGAAGCAAAGGAGGTTTATCTTGTTACTAAGCGCTCTTTAGTTCTTTTCAGATGTAATATCACAATATTTTTCCACTAGTTCTTCTATCACAGTTGAATGTCTGTCTAATTTCTACTTGGCATGATTAAAACTTTATTTGTTTAAGGTAGTCAAGTGCCCAATTTCTACTTGGCATGATTAAAACTTTATTAATTTATGGTTAGAAGGGGAATCTGGGATGGAGATAATAAATCATGAAAGAATCATAAACAGTTTGGTTAAATATAATAAATGATATAGCGTTCTTTGGAAATGTAAATATTCACTTTACGGTGAAGGGAGTAAATTGTTTCCAATTAAAGCTGAAATTTTTGTTGGAACATGATCTATAACTTTAGCGGCTTACGTTACTTGCTGATTATTTTACTTATGTTCAGGATATCAACGAGGACACTGATTATCAATCATTCAAAAAGAAATGGGGTCATGATCGACGCTTTGAGTCTTTAGATCGAAAGGATAGAGAAGTGCTGCTGAATGAGAGGTATTAGTCAACTGTTCCAATGTTCTGGTGTCACTTATTTCCTAATATGTTTTCTGATATTAGCCTTAATAAGTGGTTTTTTTTCGAATTTGATGCACCATTATAGTATTGCCCTTTCCCTAGTTTAGAAAAAGTTAACATCCCCCTCCCCTCCCCCCAAAACCCATTTTTTTGATTGTTAAAGATAATGCATTGAAATATCCAGCAACAAGAATGTGCTGTGAAGCATTTACAGGGAGAATACAACTTACTTCCCCTTTTTTTTAATCATTGGATACTTTATATTATCGTAATCTTTTTGTGATACCATTGCAACTTCTTCTAATCTTGACATTTCAAAAAATCATTCCCTCTTTCCATAGTGGCCATCCTTGTTTTCACATATCTGGAGTCCAATAGTGGTTCTTTTTCCGATTTTGATATATGCAATTTTTTCCTGATTCCCTGCAAATCCAATCAGGCCAAATTTTTTGAGACAGCGAGTAATGAACCAAAGGAATTTTTTGACCTTTGTGGATCACCTTTCACCATTAGGTTGCTTAATAGAGCACTCTAAGTAACCTATATGACTTCTTTATGTTAAAGGCTTCAGCATAATTATTCTATGTTTCTTCTTGGCTTTTACTAATCTTTGTAAGCTTCTGTGTATAATTCTCTCATTATTCCATATATAATATATTAGTTAAAAGTAACATTTGACCTATATACACGGTATAATTTTTTGGCAAAAGCTGTTCAACTGACCACCTTGCCCATGATACCTTTGCCCCCTTGGTGCAATGGGGTTTGCACCATCTTTACAAGTGTTCCACTTTTTCTTTTTTGATGATCTAACAAGTTGGACTGGTGCGTATACCAAAAGAGATTTCGATGTGAAGTGAACATGTTTTTTGTTTTGGCTCGTGCAAGTCTGTGTTGTGACTATGCTCAACCAGTTGAAGACGGATCGTTGTACTTAATCTTTTGATCTTATTTGCTGACTGGCCTTAATTTGTTCTTCACTTTTTGTTTCTAGGATGATTTGATTTCCATTTCTTTTCCTACTGATCTGGTTGTTTAGGCAAGAATCTACTTAATGTGTAGGGTGCTTCAGCTTAGGAAGGCAGCTCAAGAAAAAGCTTATGCTGTACGTGCTGCTGCTATATCACAGTTCAAGTCCATGCTTCGGGAACGAGAAGATATTACCTTAAATACACGGTGGTCAAAGGTTGGTTTATATTTGAGATGTGATGCCAAGAAAATATCAATGTAACTAGTTGCCTTTTAGATCTTTTTACTTGCTTGCAAATTGAATGCTTAGTCTGGATCGGCATCCCTATTTAAGATTAAACTTGTAGTATTTATTGTTTTAGTCTAAATAGACTAATATATGAGGCCTGCAGCTTTTTAATTTCTCAGTTCTGTTACACTTGATCTTCAATTTTATTTGCTTAACGGACCTCCCTTCATGTTTACTAATACAGTTGGTCATTTCACAAAACTCATGTCATGTTGAACTACAATTGGTTCAAAGTCTACGATGTCATCAAATTTATCACTAATTCCTTTTTCAAAGTCTACGATGTCATCAAATTTATCACTAATTCCTAAACTTTCTGGAGAAAGAAGTCTGTTATTTCAAATTAAATGTCATGGTTTTATGTTGGGCAATGCCGAAATAATCTGTCTTTCCTAAACAATGTCTCACCATTTGTTTTATATAATAATCACAAGTTTAAGGGTCACACTTCTCACTTCCCCAGTTAATTTCCCTTATTTGGATGTACTTCGTATTTTAAGCTCCAATTTGATATACCATCCTAGATCAATATTTTTATCTTAGAGGTGAACAGAGTTCAAACAAGCATCAACCTGAAATAAAGGGAGTAATGGAATATTAGAAATTAAAAAATCTTGCTATAAGAGAATACACTGGGTTTTTTGTTGTTGTTGTTGTTGCTATATGGAACGAAAATAAAACTCAAATGTCGACATTGCTCCCATTTGAATTAGATGATGAATATCATGTCTGCGAATCAACAAGATAGAGAGATGATTTGTATTTTGGACATTGTTTTATTTTCTCATTCAGCCGCATAATGTCTCTCCTTGAAACCAATGGAAGTCGTCGTGCTAACTGCTAAACTTTCCAAAATTCATTTGGTGATATGGTTCTTGAAGTTTCCCATTTCTTAAAATGCTCATTTTGGAGGACATAAATATTTGCCCTCATGGTTTACTTTAAGCTTTCCTTTTCCCCCTTTACTTGGATAAATGCAATTAACTATATTTTCTCCCTCCCTAAGTTGCAACTTTCTGCTGATTTTAGGTAAAGGATAGCTTAAGAGATGATCCTCGTTATAAGTCTGTTAAGCATGAGGACAGAGAGGCTTTATTCAATGATTATCTATCGGAACTCAAGGCTGCTGAACAGGAAGTTGCACGAATTGCAAAAGCAAAACATGATGAAGAGGTGAGAATACTCTTTATTTCATCTTTGGGGCCTTACTTTTCTTTGTTTTAGGATTTCTTGTTACTTGCCTTTTTTGTTATATTATATCAATATTGATTGGATACTCCAAAGGTATCATAATGATATCTCATATTAGGTTGATCAACTCTTTCTCTTTTTTTTTTTAAAAAATAGCAAAAATACCACTAGACAGGCTGTCTAGTGGCTAATATATAAATAACTCTTTCTCTGTGTGTGTGTTTTTTTTTTGTTTTGGGGAGGGGGGGGAGCAGTTAGATACATCTTAACTTTCTTTCTAATATAGGGCTTTCATATTAAAAAAATGGGGCAGCCCATTGCACAAAGCATTTCGCGTTCACACAGAGTCCCAGGAAGGGCCGTACCCTAATGGGTATTATGTAGACATCCTACCCTAATGCAAGCATTAATGGTTGCTTCCACGGCTCAAACTCTAATATAGGGCTTTTATGTTTTTCCTATTTATCATGTAACTAGTTATACCGTAAATTTTTGTTTGGCACTTAAAATGTACAGATAAAACCTAAAATTTGACTCTAACCTGCAGCTATTCCTTCTCTCTCTCTGACCCCTCAAAGATATAGAAAACAATACTGTTCACTTTCATTTTACTATGGGACTTTGAGCTTTTAGTGGCGCTAACACCTAAAATCCTATACTTAATGGGGACATTCAATTTCCTATAGTCAAATGCAGATAGTAAGGCTTCATGGTGTCAGATTCTCATAGGTGGGGTGCTCATTAAACCTCCTGGAACATCTTTATCTTTTCGGATGCCTATTTAGGATGGGGAATGGGGAGAAGTGGAGCATCTTTTTACAGAAGATTTATGGCCTTGACTTTGAGAGTGTGGGTGGCAGGATTTATATTTGTCTGGACAACAAGTGTTCTTTCTTTTTATGATATACTATATGACATGAAATTCTTGCAATGCATAATTTGAAGAGGGGATGTATAAGATGAGTTGGTGTCTTATGTGAGAGGAAGGGCGGAAACCCCCAAAAAGAAAAATCATGGCTTTCATTTGCTTGTCTACCATTGAAGTAAGGTTTAACTCAAGAAAATACTAATCCTTCTTTTCTTCATGATATGGCCACTGTGGTCTAGAAAACTAGATGGACTGATGTCAATCTGAGATTTATTTTCTGTGTATATGTTTTTTTTTTTTTTTTTTTTTTGATGAGGAATTTTCTGTGCATATGCATTGCAGTAGGTTTTTCCTTTTCTATTTGTTGGTACGAGCTTGACAAGTGAACCTTAGACCTCAATGGTTTTGTCTATTTAGTTTCTTTTTTGATGAAGTTTAGTCTACTTAGTCTTCATCGTGACAACTCCACCTTTTTGAGTTTTGCAAAGCATAGCTGGTCTCAAGTCCGGTTGAAAAGGAAGGGTTGTGGTAGGTTGACTCTCATTGTAAAAATTGTCAAATAAGAGGATATAGATGAACCCAACAAGTTTGAGATTTAGGAATAATTGAGTGATTGAGTTTTCAGGATCACAACTTTACCCTCCTCACCAGTCACACTAACACATAATTTGGAAGAAGACCTATATTTCCCTCTCCATATTGGTGGACAAGGATATGGATATGCAGACATATCTTCTTTCTGTTGGTTTATTTAAAATTGAGTGGTTTATTTTAATTGCCTTGAAAATATGAAGAAAAACCCTTTACAGCTTCACACAACATAGACGTGTTTTTCTAGTGTTTTATGGTAAAAAGAGTTAGTCAAAGGGGGTTTAGTTAATGTTAAATTTGTATGTTGTCTTTAATAGAGACGTTTACATTTTGTATGCAAGTTTTTTCTTTTAAAAACAGAAAATACCTTTAGTAATGACTAATGTGGGAAAATCTAGTAAACTATCATATTTGTTACGGTCCAAGCCCATAATACGTATTGCTCGCTTCGACTCAGTAGACCTCACGGTTTTGTCTCTTGACTACATCATGTTGAGTGTAGAAGTACACATACCATGTAAACTTATGTTCTCTATTATATAGCGCTTTATTTTCCAGTCCCTTTCCAATTTGGGATTTGCCTCTTCCAAAGCTTGCCAACTTAGAAGCTTTGCCAGTCCTCTTAACCCGCTCTTATCAAGCTGCCCTCCATCACGCATCACAAATTTTGCTTTATCTTTCACACTTTCCGCGTTCACTTTCAAGTCAATTTAGATTACTAGCATAGAACTATCTCCCTTCTTCCCTTGACATCATCAGCCATCAATATGCCACTAAATCATTAAGCTGCGGCATAAAGCTGTCATTCCCTTCAACTTTTTGAATTTTGTTAGCTCTCTGGTCTTAGCTTAGTCACTCATGTACTGGAGCTTACCCTCTTTTGTAACTCTCTTGCTATTTGGCATCTTCCTGATGCACGCTCATCAATGGTATCATTTTACTTCATCAAAAAATATCTGTCAGCCCCTTCAAAGTAATTCGATAGCCAAATCATTATGCAATGATCTCAGTATAAAAAATAAAAGCTTTCTTGTAGCTGAAATAAAGGTGAGTTTTATGTTTCTACCGTTGAATCCAAATGCACTGAGTTCCTCAAGAAACTTCCCACATCCAATATGAACATATCTAGATAAAATGGATCTTGAACCTAACTCAACTCCAAAAGTTAGGTCATGAGAGGATTGCCCAAAACCACATAAAGAGACAACAACCTATACCGGCTCTAACTTCCCTGCACGCCCAGACTGGACATCTAGAACATGGATAACATAACGGGGGAGCCTAACATATGGCAAAGTCAAACCGAGAGGAGGGACTTTTGGCTCTAATACTATGTAAAGAAAATAGACCTTGAACTTAATCCCTATTAGATCAAAAGGTGAGGATTGTGCAGGACAATATAAGGAGACAATAGCCCATACTCTAAACCAATGTGGGACTCTAAGTCTAACAAACTCTAACAAGGTCTACTCTCACTTCCTTGTGTACTAGTATCTCTAACCGATTACTTTTATAAAGTGTATGAAGCTACAGAATACCAACTTATCCCCTTAACTTCAAATCTCGTCAGTAAAGTGATCATTATAAAGGAAAGTAGTGCAAACAAAAAATACACATTAACCAGCCTAAATCACCCATTTTAGTAGCTTAATCATGTTTATTTGTCTTTATTCACTGGTTGCCTCTTCCCTCTGCTGATCCGAGCCACTGTCTTTGTGCCTCCAACTAAGGTTTCCTGCTGATTCTCCCTATTAATTTAATCCTGGTAGAAAACTAAAAACACTGTCCTTTGTGATTTTAATGCTTTTAATTATTTCATCTGTATGTCTGTATTTGGTCTGAAGATTTGGCAAATTTAGAATGTAGTACGCCAGGTTCTATTTGATTCCACATTTTTTGGTGTGATTGTTCAGTTGAAGGCGTTAATGGTGTTCTGCTTGATGCTTTTAGGAGAAATTGAAGGAAAGAGAACGAGCTTTGCGAAAACGTAAAGAAAGAGAAGAGCAAGAAGTGGAGAGGGTGCGGTCGAAAGCACGTAGAAAGGAAGCTGTTGAATCCTATCAAGCTTTGCTGGTTGAAATAATTAAAGATCCTCAGGTATTATCTTGTAGAGACCCCAAAAATATTACAAGGATATATCTTAGAACATATGTCATGGATCATATCCCATTACTTGATTAGACACTTTTAGATAGCTCCAGAAGATCCACCTCATCTTTATTCAGAAACAATAAAATTTGAAAGAACTTTGTTTGGTGGAAAGAGTACCATCCATTTTTACAGGAGGTGCTTAGCTTCTCGGAAGAGCTTATTTTATGTATACCTGTTCTGTGGAGCACGTGGTTATAATTGGTCTTTAAACTTGCAGTAAATAACATTTCTCCCTTGGTGCTCATCAGATGATATTTTATTTAACTTTAAATTTTTTTATCTTTTGGCTTTACCTTTACTGATAAGGTACGGAAGGATTGTGTTTATTATGTGGTAGAATTGTTGAAAAGGTTATTCCTTTTTATTTTCTGGATGGTACTTGTTTTCAGTTTATCTTCAAATTGTTGAGATATCTTTCTCTTGCTCCTTAAGGCATCTTGGACAGAGTCAAAACCTAAATTAGAGAAAGATCCCCAAGGACGTGCAGCTAATCCTCATTTGGATCAGTCTGACTTGGAAAAGCTCTTTCGAGAACATGTAAAGATATTGTATGAGGTAAGATGACTGCTGATAGTCCTTTTAAGTTATGTAATCCTTGTTATCTGCTTTTCACCCTTAATGATATGTTTTTTTAGCCACAAAAGTCTCCTGGCATGTTTAAGATCACAAGTTCCAAAAGCCAGTCTTCTTTCTAAAATTCCGTGTCCAGTCAAACTACGCACATAGCAACAGGGGAGGAGAACTACATCTAAGCAACAATCTTTTAGAAAAACTTTATTTGCTGGCTGTCAAAGCCCTGTACTGACATTCTTTCTGCACATTTTTTTCCTTTCCAAATCTAGTTTGATTTTGACTGCAATGAGGATGCCATATTGGTGTTCAAGTACCTAAAATCTACCAAAAAATGTCATATGGGCCCTTCATAGTTACTAGCAGTTTGCATCATTTAAATGAGTTGTACCTTTGTTCGTCTTTCTCACGCAGTTTATGTACTTCCTTATTTATCAAGTACATGGTTTTCCTTTTTTATTCTCATACTATGTATTTTGATTTTCAGCGGAGCGCACAGGAGTTTAAAGCTTTACTAGCCGAGGTTATAACTGTTGAAGCTTGTTCACGAGAAACAGAAGATGGTAAAACAGTTGCAAACTCTTGGTCAACAGCCAAACAATTTCTCAAAGCCGATCCCAGGTACTCAAAAATGCCTAGAAAAGATAGGGAATCCTTATGGCGCCGATATGTTGAAGATATTCAACGGAGGCAAAAGTCGGCACTCGATGAAGGAGATAAAGCAAGAAGTAAAGGATCTTCTGGTTCGAGGAGGAGATAAAGCAAGAAACAGAAGCTGTAGTAATCCTCAAGTGTTTCACATGATCAAAGGAAGCTGAGAAAAGACAGTCTTCTCAGGACACTTGTTTTTTAAGAGGGTATGAAGCAGAGTACTCTCTGCCAGTTCGTGGACAGTTCATGTATCATTTTGAAGCCAGTGTCCAGAACTTATTTTTGTCAAATCTGATAATTCCTTACTCTCTCATACCTAGGTGATTATGTAGTAGATTTGATTTCTTCTAATTTTATGTATTCTAGCATTTCAGTTCGCAGCCATTTTTCTTGTCCGTAATTTGTCCTGATTGCTTTTAGTGTTGAGCAATAGTTCAATTCCTTGGAATCGAGTTTCAGTTTGAAGTGTGTGATTTTGTATTTTTAATTGAAGCTGCGGTAGAAACTAGGCTCTTTTTATCCAGTTTCATAAACCACTTCATACTTCCTTAACAAAGAACAACGAAAAGAGATCTTTTGTTGGAATGATATCACTTCGTATTATTGGCAGGTCGAACTGTAAGAATTTCCTGTATATTAGACCAGATCTAATAAATAGATAAACCATAATTGAGGCGCATTATTTTTCTTTTTCATTGAAATTTCGTCTCACAATAACTGGAAGTACCAACTGCAACCAGCACTCCCTTCAATCTAAACTTCTCTCAAAGTTACATGCCAACTTTACCTGGTAGTTGCTTTTTTCTCTCATAATGGATCTCAATTAAATAGATATATCAGTTAAGTAGAAAAAATACTTGTTTGTATAGTGAATTGTTCGGAGAGAGCAAAATGCCAGGTGTTTTGAAGATAATGGAAACTCTTCAGAAGACCAAGATGAACTGTTTGCTTTTGTTTCATTTTTGGTGTCAACAGAATTCTGTAAGTGATGCTGAAACAGTGTTAGAACTCAGACTGACTTTAAGAACCGGAAGGGATACTCTGTTGGTATAAGTATTTTTGACAGCACCTCCTTGTGCCATAATTTTGATGTCAAAAACTACTCATGCCATCAACTCAATGTACAATATGAATAGAGCCAACGTACATATGATGCAGCGAGTAGGCTAAGAATAATAGTAAATGCGAACAAAACATTACATTGCACTACTGATTGTCCAGATAGTAGACTGTACTACAAAATTTTGAAGTCGAGAACTCTTTGTGCCATTAATTCTATCTAGAACATGGCCTAGGGCCCGTGCATATAAGCCGCAACAGCTAAGATAACAATAGTAGACGCAAGCCTGACTTGTTGGAACAAATTCATCAGATTGCGGCTACTACTCATCTGGTTTATCTGGATCTTCTTTCTCAGGATCTTCCTCTTCCTCTTTCTTTTCTTCTTCTTCCTCATCCTCTTCAGGAGGATCAGCTGGCAGAGGAGGTGGCAAGGGAGTTTTCATGGGACTGAATTGGGGAAAGATATCCGGTCTTCGTCCGGGCTTGGGCCTTTCCCATTCCTGCCAATAAACATGTTTCATCAAAATGCTTTGGATGGTACTATTCTAGAAAGCACAACGCAGTATCAGCTCAAACTCCTCTGGTAGCATATTGCAAAAAGGTTGTTAATGAGGACCATCAAAATTTCCACAAAGACATGTATAAGGGCTTTTTTAGAAACTACTAGAAATAACAAATGAAAGACCAAAACCGTATTAAATCTTTGTCTCTGTGGTTGTATAAAGGTTGCTAACCGACCCAAATGGAAATATATGACTCCATGCGAATATAATACCAAAGAATCCAGAAGCTTTCTTTAAAACAAAAGGAGGAAAAAAAAGAGTCTGGAAGCTTATACAGGATTTATGGCTGGAAGATCCTGTCTCTTCCTTTCTGTTTATACTTTTTATGGAATCATCGAGCAGGATGATAGACAATGTTGTGGCCCTAAGGTTAAAGTCGCTATTGTGTGGAGCAAATATGGACCAGTCACTAACTATTTCACAAGCTCTTTTATCAAATGACACAATGAAAGGCTTTGCCGCTAAGGAAGAATAATTGACTATTCGATATATGAAGCAAATCAGGTCTGCATATTAATTGGACAAAGAGTGACTTATACAAAAGAAATTACATATACCCTGTTCTCTCTATAGTACCAGAATCATGGAATATAAAGGTTAGCTACTCGGAAGAGACAATATACTCTCTTAAAATAATGGCCATGTAGGTTTAGAAAGAATGAATAAGGCTATGGCGAGATGTCGTTAGACCCACTTATCATGCAAAAAAAGGAGAGATAGAGAGAGATGTCACTGCAAACAAGTAAGGGCTCCACAAAGGTCAGTGGTTGACAAATTGAGCAAGCGATCATGTTGAGTAGCCTATGAAGCAGATTGCAATATGCAAATCTACTAACCTCCCCTTCCATCCACCTAAGTCCGACGGCCTCCCTATCCCTCCTTCCAATCTTTAATCTTATCATGAAAGAAAAAGAAACCCCTCCTTCAAATCATGTTCTCCATTGGAGTAGTGCGTCCAATGGAGGAGCAAAAGAGAATCAGCTGACCAGCAGAGTTGCTGGGGGAAAGGAGTGCTACAGACGTGGACTTGGGAGAGCTGCTAAAATTATTCTGCTTCTCTTTTTTTTCTCCTTAGTCTCTTGGTAGCACTTTTTCCCCCTTACTCTCTTGATAGCCATTTTGAGGACTAAAAGAGAAATCTGAAGGAGCTATAATAGATCAGAGGCTAAATATAGACAATGAGGGCCCTTCTTTTTTTTTTTTTGGGTGGGGGGGGGGGTGGGTAGGGGTATCTTTTCCTCAGACCAAGACTACTTCACTCACTGGATATCATTTCACGTACTGGAAATGGGTAAGAAGAGGGGGCTTGAACTACATATATCTGATACCTGACTTTCTCAGCATGAGAAGTTAACCATATAGGTCGACAACCTTTATTCTAATTTGTTTCGACCAGGCCTAATAGAAGAACAGCTCTCTTGAAAACTGAGTGACTGACTAGTCAAACAAAGGGATTAACTATTTTTGATGATGGCAGGGGGAGTTTAGGTTGGCATGAAAGGGTAACTTGGTAGTTTGAGAGTATTTGCCAATTTATTCATCTAACAAATAATAATCATTTGAGCTTAGATTACCAATTATTATAGTAACTCATTCTCTTTTAGTCTTCAAACTAAATGTTGTACTTTTTTCACATCCCAAACTGTAAATTTCAAACAATTGCTACTTAGACATTTGCGAATTTAATTCATCCAAACCAAACAATTGTTCACACTTAAAAACCAAAAACTATGTCTAGATTAAACTATACTTTTTACCTCCTAATCATAGGTTTTAACCTTTATCACGACCAAATTGCAACTTCAAGAAATTGTTATTTTCTAACAGGATTTGACACTGTGATTGCATAATCACAATTTAATTCATCCAAATAACAACCTTTCACACTAAAATGACCAAAAACTATAACTAGATTAAACAAAGATTTAGTCATATACACTGGCAATGTAAGGAAGCTTACAACACATAATCTGTCTTATTTTCAAGAATACATATCCTACATCCTAAGGAGGCTTACCTGTAGATATCAGTTTTGCACCGACACAGTATATAAATTGAACCTTTTATCTTCTACATATAATAGGTTTTAAACTTATCCCAAACTAAACCGCAATTCCGAATAGCTGCTATTATATAAAAAATAACACTTTCTATTTTCAGATAGAAGAGCACAGCTGAATTGAAGTTAAATAACCAGAAAAAGGAGTTTTTGAAGTGCTTACGATAGGGAAATCAAGAGGAGAACGGCGAGTCATCTTCTCTTCTTCCGGTGCCATACGTACGATTTGTGAACTCCGGCGAGAAGACGATAGCGATGTCCACCTCACAAACGGCATAAAAGTGACGGCTAGTGGCGTTAACCCGGTGAGACGGCCACTGGATGATGGCGACGACGATGCCGATGACGGTGAACCGGAGCGGTTCAACATCGCCGCCGTACGTGGCGGCGGAGAAGACAACGACGGCATAACAACGGAGGATAACGCCATTGGAATTGCGATACAGACCCTTCCTCTCTTCTTCAGCGTATTGGGCTTCTTGAGGCCGAGAATTCTTTAACACTAGGCCCATCGAAGTTTATATAGGTACCACTTCATGGGAGAAGTGCACAAATAGCCGATTTCGGGGTCACCGTTTAAAACATAATCAGTTTAAAAAATTCATTTACAAGTTTAGCCACTTTGTGCTAAGCAAATTAATACTCTCTCCGGTCCACAATAAGTGATTTTTTGACTTTTTTTCTGTGGTCCAAAATAAGTGATTTTTCTAAATTTCAATAATGAATTTATTATTTTTTTCCTGCATTGCCCTTGAAGTAAATAATATTGGAATATACGTTAGGAGTGTTTATGTGAAGAGATAGTAAAGGTTAACATGGTCAGTTTCATTGCTAATTAATGTTAAAAGATGAATTTCTTAATATGTGTGAAAATAATCAAAAAATTACTTATTTTGGACAAAATGAAGTAATTGGACAAAAATACTCTTAAGAAACGAGGATAACTTCAAACCTGAGGTTTAAAGTTTGCACTGCAACAAATTAACTTCAGATTCGAAGGTTCGAAATTTGAGGACATAGCATTAAGATAAAAAAGCAAATATACGTGGGGTATGGGGAGGGTAATGTGTATGCAGCCTTACTCATATCCTATAAAAGCAGAGAGGTTGTTTCCAATAGACCCTCGGCTTAAGGAAAGGTAGTAATAAAGCAACATGCAATACAACAGTAATGTAATAAAGTAATGGAAGCGGGTGACATAACAAGTAATAAAGAAATAAGAATAAGAGAATACAAGAACAATACTAGTATTGTCGGTAAACTTAGGAGAAACTCACAACTACCTGTCAAACACCACCTTAATCCTCCACCCCAACACTTTCCTACCGCGAGTCATGTCCTCGGTTAGGTGAAGCAATAACATGTCCTCCCTAATAACCTCTCAACAATACTTCTTTGGCTTACCCCTGACCTTCCTCAAGCCTGCTATGCTCAAGCTCTCACGCCTCCTGATCAGGGCATTTATGTCTCTCCTATTCACATGTCCAAACCATCGCAACCTCGATTCCCACAACTTGTCTTCCACAAAGGCCACTCCCACCTTATCCCTAATAACTTCATTCTTGATCTTGTCTTTCCTGGCATGTTTGCACATCTATCTCAACATCCTCATTTCAACTATTTTCATCTTATGGTCATGGGACTTCTTGACGGGCCAACACTCGTCTCCATACAACATAGCCAGTCTAACCACCACCTTGTAGAATTTTCCTTTAAGTCTAGGAGGCACATTCTTATCGCATAAAACCTCCGAAGCTAGCCTCCATCCCATTCACTCTGCTCCAATGCGGTGAGTAACACCCTCATCAATCTCCCCGTTGCCTTGGATTATAGACCCAAGATACTTGAAATTATCTCTTTTGGGAATGACTTGAGTATCAATCTTCATTTCTACTTCTTCTTCTTCATGCTCCTCATCACTGAACATGCACTCCAAGTATTCAGTTTTTGACCTACTCAACTTGAAACCTTTGTACTCCTGCATCGGTCTCCAAACTTTCAATCTAGGTTAACATCATATCGCGTCTCGTCAATCAATACCATGTTATCAGCAAATAGCATACACAATGGCATCCACCCTTGTATGTGTCATGTCAGCACATCCAATGCTAGGGCAAGCAAAAATGGGTTAAAGGCCGATCCCTCATGCAACCTGATGTGTGGCTATAATTCATGATTTAACGCATTATGTGCCTTGCATTTTACGTGCTTTAATGATAAAAATGCACTTTGTTTGAGCGTAATGGAGTCTATTTTATGTGTAGGTGAATTAGAGATGGAAGCCGAGCTAAGTGGATGCTTAAAAGTCGAAAGTGCGCTTGAAAATGGTGAAAAGGAGAAGCCAGGAAAAAGCCAGCTCGACCAGGCTTTGGACTGGCGAGGCTAGCTTAAAGCCAGGCCAGACCAGGCGTTAGCCTGGCGAGGCTAGGGTCCAGATCCAAATTTCCAAGTCTTAAACACTTTCCTGGCGCAACTAGGAGTGACTTACACGTTTAGGGCTTATTCAAACATAGAAATAGACCCAACAACACAACTTTGAGGGACTTTTGCCATTAGAGACAAGAGGAGGTCGTGGAGAACTACTCAGGAGTTTAAAATATTGATTTTTACATCCCTTATTTCTTACTCCGTAATTTAATTATGCAATTTACTTTGGATTTGGTTACTACGAGTATGAGTAACTAAACTCTTAATCTAGAGTTTTGATGGAACCTATTGAAGGATGAAATTCTTGTTATGTTAATATGGATTTGCCAAAGTCTTATCTCTATTTGTTCAACTACATGCTTGTTGTAGTTAATTGAAGGGCCCTCAATTGGATGTGCCTATTTAGTATGTATTACTCGGGAGAGAGTGCATATTTAGGTCGTTGTTGAACAACATCACTCCCGACATATATGACGGATCAATAAAAAAGAGTTTAAAGGTGGGATTAGGGATAACGAAACCTTGAGTGCGATCTAAGTGAGCTGTTATTAAAGTTAGCTAGAGTAATTCGGGAGAATATGTCTAGTATATTATCGTAATTACTCGGGAGAGATTTACGACAGTCAAAGTGCTCATGATCGATAGAGAAGACTAGGCAAATTTGTACCAAACATAGCGGAAGAGATTCCAACAATAGGGGAAATCATAACCTTAGATCATTCAAATTATTTTTTACAACCCGTTCTTAGTTAGTTCTTAGCTATTATAGTATTATCAAGTAATAGTTAGTTAGAAAACAACTCATTTGTTATCTAAATATCTTGGGAAGTTGATTACGTGGAACTGTGTGGGTCTGATAGTGGTAATTGATAGGTTAATTCCTTGTGGGATTCGACTCTGGGCTTAATACCCGGAATATATTTGCAGCAACCGCTTTGTCCTTTTTATAAGGCATAGTTGGGCGTGATCACAACCCCATCTCCACAAAAAAATGTTCTGAGTCTCCTCCCACAGTCCTTACCCGAGTCTTAGCACCTTCGTACATGTCTTTAATTACCCTAATGTACACTACCAGGATTCCGCTAATCTCCAAACATCGCCATAGTACCTCCCTCGGGACTTTGTCATGAGCCTTCTAAAGGTTAATGAACACCATGGACAAGTCGTTTTTCCTGCCCTGTACTGCTCCACCAATTGTCTCACAAGGTGAATGGCTTATGTAGTTGACCGTCCTTGCATAAATCCGAGTTGGTTCTCAGAATTAGATACACAGTACTCACTCTCCTCTCCACCACCCTCTTCCAAACTTTCATAGTGTGACTCAACAACTTGATATCTTTATAGTTGTTGTAGTTCTGGATATCACTTTTATTTTTGTTCAATTGAATCATTAAACTCCACCGCCAATCTTCGGACATTTTCTTCATCCCAAAAATAACGTTAACAAGCTAGTAAGCCACTTCATGCCTGCCCTACTCACTTCTTTCCAAAATTCCACCAAGAACACGTCAGGCCAGTCGCCTTACCAAAGCATATCTTATATGCAAATTGATCTGAACAATTAATTCGGAAGCAAGCAATTAAGCCTCAACAATTGTGAACTGCAATTTATATTTCATGCTACTCGTTCCATTATTAAATATTTAAAATATTTGGCACAATTTTACTTTTATATATTTCTAACAACTATCTACAATTCTAGTTCGTTAAATTATTACAAAGTTTATACTTTGATGCAATATTTCTTTTATTACCATATCAAATCACTAGTTTTACAGTTTACCTATCGTTATTAATTTAATATATAAGATGTTCTTGAGTCTTGAGAAAACACAAAAATACACATAATGACCGTAAGAAGTGTAAAATTTATCTGATGCAAAGAGTGCAGTTGAAATGATCTGCAAAAGGGTGGCTACTTCCTGGAAGGTAGATGGCTTGCAAAAATAGTTGGAAGGTTTTAATGATAAAGGTTCCTTATTTCTAAACTAGAGGTCACGGGTTTAAGTTGGAAATATAATCGTCTTGTGTAGGAAAATCTTTTGTAATAAATTTTTTACGACGCAAATTCAAATTAATCGGATCAATGAGTTCCGGGCACCAAATGTAAGAAAGCTAAACATAGTGCTAAGTAGGGGTGTACAAATAGAACCGGAAAACCGTACCAAACCGAAAATCAGACCAAACCGATTAAAAAACCCGTCCTTGGCCTCGAGGAGTGGTGAGCAGCACGGAACTTGTTTCAATCAAATGTCATAGTATTAATGTAGGAGGCTTCATTTGTTATAGAAATTTACGGACAACATTCTGGAACTTCCAAACCAAATAAATGCAAGATGAGAAGGAGATTTTTACGTTATGCTTCAATAGAATGAATTCAGTAGGTGTAGAATAGGCCCGACTAAGTTTGGTTTGATTTGATTTGGTATTGAGTAAAAATCCGAACCAAACCGACATATAAATATATAATTATTATATATATTTTAAAGATTTTTTCATTGAATTTTCTTATAAAATGTCCAGAAATATTTAGATTCTCTTATGGGATGTAAGATTTAGTAAAATATGAAGTGCTCTATCATTATTAACTTTAAATAATGAGTTGTATGATCACTTTTTTATCAAGTATTAGTGAAATGCGTCAATCTCTTTGTTCTTCCATATTCATATGTCAAGATCTATTACATTCTTATATCTTTATCGAATTTAAAGTGGTATTTTGATAATTTAAAATTAAATAGAACATATTATTATATAGGTATCATATTGATTATATGTTTAATTATTAAATTCAGTTAACCTTAAAAGTGTACATCAACAAAAAATTATATATTGTCAGACGACTAAAAAATAACTATCATATGTTACTAAGAAAATTTTTCCATAAGAATATGTTAATAGATCACACGTTTGTCAATTTTTTCAATTTTTACTAAACATATATTTACTTATAAAAAATTTAACAAAGTAAGATTGAAATAATATTTTATGTAACAAAAAAACCCGGAAAATCCCGCAAAATCAAATCAATCCAAACCGATATAGTTGATTTGGTTTGATTGTGATAAAAATCAAACCAACCCGGTCCATGTACACCCCTAGTGCTAAACAAGCGATAGCCTATGTAACTAGCTTGTCTAGTGTAGTAAAAATAAACATCCAAAATTTTATGGAATTAAGTCCATAAAACAATTTGGACTATTTTCCATTTCGTTTACTCCATAAAGTATCTTGGCTTGGGAACAAAGTTTCACGAGACAAACCAAGCAACTTTGATCTTAGTAGATAAAAATTAAAGTAAAAATATATAGTAGTAATATTAAGTTATTATTAAGTAATAAAAGTGTGTATAAGACATATTTCTTGAGTTAAATAAATTTTATATAAATATCAAGTGCGAGTAAATTTTTTCTTTATAATTTTCTTATTATAGAAAATCTAGTGAAAAGGCATCAATCCAAATGAACTATCCCAAACTTATATTCCTAATAAAGAATGGAATACTAGCGGATTATTCGATTACTGGATAAAAATAATAATATTTTTATAAAATTTAAAATTATTTTTATCACAAGCTTAATTATGAATATTTGCTAATATCGGAATAAATTTTATAGCAAAATCATGGTATTTATTCCATGTTGATGTGACATTATAATGTTTCCAACCAAACGATGCCGTTCAATAGCTATTTTTCGAAAATATCCTCAAGATTTTTCATTTGAGTTGTCTTCCCTCCAAATTGCTTTGTTCTCTTTCTTTATTATTCCTTTGTCTTCCCTCTCTAACATAAAAAATATTATAAATTGTTGATAATTCACAAAAATTAATTTAAAATAAAATAACCATATGAGTTAAATATATGATAATTACACTTTTAAATAATCATTACTACACACGACGCCCGTTTTTAAATTTGAGAAAGAAAGTAGAAGCCTTAAATAATTAGATTTCACCTTTCCCTTTCTAAAAAGAAAAGAAAAAAATGATTACATAAAACTCTTACTCTGTTCAAAATTTTAAAAGTTATTCTACAAAAATAAAATCAGATCTCAGCCGTTGGATGAGGTCTCGTCCAGTGATTAACGGCTGAGATTGGCTGCACTTCCATTTTTTCTGAATTATTTTGAAATTAAAAATTGATTTATTAATTTTGTCATCTCGAAAGCGCCATTTCTCCTTCTTCTTCTTCACCTTCTCAAATTTTCTTTTGTTTTCCTTCTGCATTTCGCCATTGTTAAAATTTCTATGCCATTTTAATTTTCAATCTATACTCCACAGAATAATCCCCAAATTCACAGCCTTAATACATTGTAAGCTTTCGACCGAACCTACTCATTTCTTCAATAATAATATATATACGTAATGCATTTCACTTCGAATTCACTGACTCTAAATTTTAACAGAAAGGGCAAAAATCAAGGGGTTTATTGAATGCGGTTTGCTCTGTGAATCGACAAGTTGATGCCTGGTTTTGAATTTCTCGATGACAACCACTAAACGTGCTTATAAGCTACGTATCCTTTTTTATTATTAATTTTTTTTTATTTGCTTAATTTTGTTATTTGGCTAGCAATTGATCACATAGTGACACAATTTCTTCATAAATATAGAAAAATCTAAACGAATATAGAAGATTGATATATTAGGTCGACCAATAGTTTTGATTTGGCTCTTAATGATTTTTGTTTATTGTGTAAAAAAGGGGGAGTATTTGCATAAGATTGTAAGTTATATATAATGTCGAGCTTTTTATATCATGAGTACAATTTAATGTGTTATAGCATTACTTACCCTTTATTACATGTTACTAATTAGTGCTTATAAAATGACATTAGCTACAATTACCTTTTAAGTGACCTGATGATGTAAATTTTTTTTACACAGTAGTACATAGAAACTTGAATCTTCGCTTAATCTTGACATGAAATGAGTTTAAATGGAGTAACATGTTCTGTAAGGATTCATACCCTGACTTATTTGGTACTGAGGCTTAGTTTTTGTTATTGTGGAAACGGGTGGGTGGGGGTAGGTTTTGGGGGTGGGGGGATGAATGGTACATTTGAGAACTGAAGGTATGATTTGCAGACCTTGACAATGCTTTTGTAATTAGAGGAATTTGTAGCACATTCTTTAAGCGTGAATTGCTTAAAGATAGGGAGGAAATCATCCAGGGTTCTTGTAACGGGGGGAGAAGATCACAAGGTCAACCTCTGGTCCATTGGCAAGCCTGATGCCGTATTGGTTAGTATCTCCTGGAGCGTTTTCTCTCTCTTTTAGCTGTACTTTCAATTCCTTTGTTATGTATATATTCGCATTGAGATCAAAATGTGTTTTATCTTTAACCAAAAAGGAGCTATATGAGTACAAATGGTGAATGCTTAATCATAAAATATCATTTACACTTTGAAGCAGCAAAATCTATCATGTTTAAGCTATTTCCTGGCAACCAAAAGAGGAAAATGACTTTTTTAGAGAGTATTGGAGAGCGGGAGAAAATTTCTTTCCGGAAAATAGTTTCCATGATTGAGGCCGTTGTTTGGGGCTTAACCTTTATGTTATAATTTTCTTTTTTGTTAAGTTACAAACTTTCAGCGGCAATATCCATTGTTTTTACACATGGTCTTGTATCTGTATTCTTCTGTAGAGTTTGTCAGGTCATTCAAGCGGAATTGATTCAGTTAGCTTTGATTCTTCAGAAGTTCTGGTAGCTGCAGGAGCAGCAAGTGGTACTATCAAGCTTTGGGATTTAGAGGAGGCCAAGAGTATGCTTGTTATAATCTTTTTTCCTTGTGAAAAATCATTTTGTTTGTTGTTTACTGTAAAATTTATATATTCACTCTCTTTATCTATCTGTCTATCTCAGTTGTTCGGACTCTCACTGGACATAGATCCAATTGTATATCATTGGACTTCCATCCCTTTGGTGAGTTCTTTGCATCTGGGTCTCTGGACACAAATCTAAAGATATGGGATATTAGACGCAAAGGGTGCATTCACACATACAAAGGGCACACTAGAGGTGTCAACACCATCAGGTTCACGCCAGATGGCCGCTGGGTTGTATCTGGCGGAGAAGACAGTACCGTAAAGGTCAGACTTCTTCCTTTTATTTTTTTTCCTTGTTCAGTAATATATTTGCGAACTAACACATTGAAGTGCCTTCTTATGGTTTGGTGGAGCCATTTCAGAGTGTTCTTAGTACTGTTTTGGATGATGTCTAAACCACAAAACTCAAAAAGAGAAAAAGAAAAAAAGGCAGATGATTACTGCCATTCACCAACTTATGAAACATTCACTTATGTTGATGACTTCAAACTTGCTGCACCTTACAGAAACTACTTGTTTTAGATCTACTTCGTCATAGGTTAGTCCATTGCCTTAAACATGCTCATCGGATGATTGAATGACGGATGTACTTAACACATTTTTATGACCATGATGAAAACCACTGTTACAAAAAAAGTGTCGCCTCGTCACTTAAAGTGACAGCGATGCAATCGAGGGGTTATCCGTTCTTATGGGTGAAGTGGCGCAACTTGCAAGAAGTGCGCGCTTGCAGCGATGAAGTGCATAGCATTCTAGGTGAGAAGGAATTTCTTTGCATCTGTCTTTAAAGGATTATAAAAATGATAGTTCGACACCTCAGTCTTCTATTCATGCCATCATCTTCTTCTTTTCCAGCTTGGATTGACACTTTGTCTACTACTTTTATTTTTCCACTTCTCTTGATTTGCTCTTTATTCCCTTCTTCTTTCTTCATGAAGATCTTTTCTTCTTCTTTTGGTGTGCAGTTACTTTCCTTTGCTACTTCGTTTATGGGCTTCCTGCCTGCATCTTTCTTCTAGTCTCTTGTTATCAAAGTTCTTATTTTGTTCCCTTAGCTGGTCTCTAATTTGTTTTGTATTCTTCAATTCTTGATTTATGGGCTGATTGTAAAGACTTGGTAATCAGAGTATCTATTAATACTGTTTACTTAGGCAATTAAATAATGCAAATTTGTATTCTTGTCAGATCAATTGAAGAAAAAAGAGATCATATTTTGATTGAAGTGGCTTGTCTGAGATGGCATCTTGACGTATTGAATTTGAATTCAGATTAATACTGTCATTATTGTATATTGGTTGTCGAAATTAGTAATGTTAAGTGCAATTCTGATGTTGCAACTGCGAAGTTCATTTATATGAAGTACTTTTTGTTATTTCTTAAAGCGCGCAATTTGGTTTCCGCAAAAACCCCAGGAGCCTTGTCGAATTTTTTGTTGCGCTTTCGTGTTTAAAAACTTATCTTTCAAGTAGTCTCTTTGTTCTACGTGCCTCTCTTTCTAGGACATTATTGGTTTGCTTGACATCAAGTAGGTGTGTAACAGCTTTTAAGCTCTTTAAGTATGATTATCCTGATAATAGATTTAGTGTTGTGGCAGATATGGGATTTGACTGCAGGAAAGCTTTTACATGATTTCAAATGTCATGAAGGACAAATTCGGTCCATAGACTTTCATCCTCATGAATTTTTACTGGCAACAGGTTAGATAAAGCTTCGACATAGTGCTACATTGTTCTTTTCCCATAAATTTGGAGTTTAAGTGAAGGTTATACTTCTTGTTGTCTTGTACATCCTCCTGCAACTTTTGTTGTATTCTTGGAATGAGTTCTCTGATGTATGCCATGATCTATGTAGAATTTGAATCTAGTGGCTACCTGAACTTTTCCCATGCCGATATTCTTAGGAAATAATAGCCAGACATTTTGAAAAAGAAATGACAATTCTTTTGATAAGTTAAAAAGAATGACAAATTGAGAAGAGTATAATCATTTAGCTGAACTATGACCAGATTTGATAATTTTTGCCTACTGATTCTTCATCCTCCAAATAAGTTTATCCACTGCGATTACTTTCATTCTTGTTTCATATTTTTTTTGTTCTTTCTGTATTTAATATCTCCAGTATAAGTGCTTTCCTCCCCAATCAGATCTGTTGATTTCCATCTTGGGGTACTATCTAGAACTGCTTTGTCTACTTATATAGGAAATCTGTTTCTTTATGTTAGTATTTGCATAAAAAGTATATAAAAATGCTTTGTCTCATTTTGGTGCATATATGTAGGGGAGCTAGCAATAGGTTTTTCATATAAACGTTGCCCCATGAAGCAATACTCTCTTCTTTCCTCATAGTTGAGTTTTCCTTCTTCAACCAAAATAAAGGAAATCCAAACATTAGCGCTCTTTCCCTCATTATTGAATCTAATGATTAGTTTCAATTTAGCTTTGAGGTTCTCCTGCGGCATTTCTGCTGAAAATATACCAGGAACCCCATTTTAAAAGTGATATCTACATTTTTTGTCAAATTATTGGAGATTAAGTTTTATCAGTTGGTTCTTTTTTATTTTTGTGGTTAAATTGGCAGTTGAGGAAGAGGGGGAACTGAGACGTGAAAAATACTGTATTAAGTTTTGAGAAATTATAAATTGCTCGGTTAATCAAAAGCCTGCATCTTCAGTTGCAGGCTAAGTGCTGATAACCTAACCAAATTCAGGGCGGGGTGTGAGAATCGAAGAAAGGGCTCAAATTAATTAAAAAAGGTCGTCTTGAGAGTTGGGCTGCGTTATCTTTTATCGTCAAAGTCGTCAGATGCCTTATAATTTGTTGTTGGTTTTTGTCTTACCAGGTTCTGCTGACAAAACAGTTAAATTCTGGGACCTTGAAACTTTTGAACTCATAGGTTCTGCTGGGCCTGAGGTTTGTTGTAGTCATCTTTGTTGGGTTCTTCTCTATTATCTCCTTTTTGTCATTAAAGTATAACTGCTGAATGTTTCTCATGTGTCTTGACAACTGTTCGGATTTTCAGTATAACAAATATTACTGTTTTTATCTCAAATCTAGACAACAGGAGTGCGTTGCATGGCCTTTAATACTGATGGAAGAACCCTTCTTTGTGGTTTACATGAGAATTTGAAGGTAGACATGCATTTTCTGTTCCTTGAGAAATAGCTTTTAATACATTGTGGCATTTGGTGCCGCTAAAGAAAGTAGTCATTCTTTTTAGGTTTTCTCGTGGGAACCAATTAGGTATTATGATACAGTAGATGTTGGCTGGTCTACATTGTCCGATCTTAGTATTCATGAAGGAAAACTTCTTGGATGTTCTTACAATCAAAGTTGTGTTGGAGTGTGGGTTGTTGATATTTCAGTAAGTGTTACCTTTTTCCATTGAAATTGATTTTGATGTTTTGCATCTTCTGAGATTTTGAAGTAATGTCTAACTTTGTCATGTTTGTCTTTTGCAGTGTCTTGAACCATATACAATGGATAGTACTACTCGATTAGATGGTCACTCAGTAGTGAAATCCAATTTGAGAGTGAATATATCCACTCCGGCTGAGGATGCTACAGATGCAAGTTTCAGGAGACTATTAAGTTCACAAAATTCTGATCCTGTGAAAGAATCCAAGTATTTTGGAAGACTTTCTTTGTCACACAACAAGGATCTTCAGAAGGATTCTACTACTCTTACTAGTATGCTACCTTCCTTTTTAATATGTTTCCCTACATTATTAGCTTGACACCTTATCTTAAGTTTTTACTCTGCTTCTTTAATTCCCCGTTTGCTACTTATTTTCGAGCTACTAGCCTTGGATTATCTTCTTTTATCTAAGTTTGGCTGCCACAATATATTTGACTCTCACTTATCTTTTGAATGAAGCTATCACGGATACTCCTGACACCTCACAAAAAATCAATCTCAGTACTGGTCTAAGAGCACCTCCAATCAGCTCAAGAACAGTTCCTAATACGACAGGTGTAAAGAGGAATTCGGCAAAATCCCAGTCAACAGAAAATGCTTCTATTGTCAATAAATCAGAGATAATACCTGTTCTTGTCCCAAGAAATAATGAAAGAATGGAGCTGGTATCCGAACGCAGGAAAGGAGGAGTTGCAGGAAGGGAAATGCCACAAAGATTGCAGCCAAAAGTATCTGATTGGAAGTCTCCTACTTCCAACGAAAACCTTGGGAGGCCAACTGCTGCAGTGCAGTCTGAAGTTGAAGTACCTAAGGCTATTGAAAGTAGCAGTCCTGCAGATAGGAACATTTTCCCTTTTGTTAAATGCTCGATATTTGGAAATGCTACTACTGACAGAAACGTGAATGATGACAACAATTTAGTTTCCACAAAACATGAAATGGATACAGCAGCAGAATCGCTTTCCAGACACCAAATTGAAGATTGTGCGTTTTCTTGACCTTTTTCGTCTGCTATCTTTCTGTGCTGTGGTTTTTTTTTCTGAAAAACGCTATTAGGTATAGTGTCCCATTCAGTATAAATTATGTACGCGTCCTCTATTAGATCTAGAAGTTTAGCACCATTCTTTAGTGGTACGTTGCATAGATATACTACTAACTGGATGCTATTTTTATCAACAGAAAAGAAAAAGAAAAAAAAAGGAAAATTGGATGCTTTAGGAGGAATGATTGGGTGTACAAATCCCAGTGTTTCTCCTCCTGTTTGGTTCTCAGCGGTTAAGTGAATGTATACCAGTAAAATTCTTTTACTTATGGAACTAAATGTTATAATGGACACAGAGGAAATTAAATATCTTTAATATGTGTGTATAAAATTAGTTGTTCACAGTATGCATTCGTATCTACTTCATCTATGTATGCGTATGCGTCTTGTCTTCCATGTCACTTTTTTCTTATCTTGATTTTATTCATATTTTAATTAGTTATATTTTGATAAAGTACTTAATTAATTGTGTTTTCCTTGCCAACATTTCAGTAATCTTCCTTGAGCAAACAAGGTTCCTTTTTTGGGTTTCAACTGACCATCACCATAATTTCTATGGAAGGGAAAATGCTTTTTTGTTTAATCCTTTGCTTTATTCATTTCTGTTGTTTTTTCCCATAATTTTTCACTTTCTTCTACTCAGTACAATTTCCTCAAAAATTTGTTCAGTTTTGTGTTTACCAACAAATGTATTTTTCTTTAGAATAATTTGAACTAACTATACTGGTTAAACTTACCATTTGTTGCAGATGAAGCCTGTGGAAATATTTTAAATAGGAATCCTTATTCCATGCAAGGTCAACGAAGAGGTAGAACAGTCTTTATTGCCATTAGTGCACTTCTCAATTAAGGTCGTCTCAATGTGTTGAATTTGGAAAATTAGGAAGGACACGGTCTACTGTTGCAAATTTGGAAAAGAGAGACAGAGTTCCTAATCATGAGGGTCCTGCTTCCTGCATTGCAAGGGCGGTACCTGATCCAGATGTGGTTCCAACCAATATGGTATGATTCAAATCTGAGTTGTTCTGCATTTTTATTATTCTAAATGTTTTTTCATATTGAGATTTTGCTCTTCTATTAATATTAACCATTTGTTGCTCAATTTAATGATATTTATACAAAGGATGTGGGAGCATTTCAGTATTTTCAGAGTGTGATTTGCTTCCACATACACCTTGTGGAATTATTTTTAGTTATATTAGCTCCTTCAGAATCATGGAAAAGGATAGTGCAGGAACATGGAGACTGGGGTTTCCGTTGATAGTTAGGAGTGCACTTAAGCCGAGCTGAGTCAAAACTCTGCCAGGCTGGGGAAGATAATGCTTGGCCCAACATAATACTTGAAGGCTCTCAGTGATAAAATAACAAAATCAGCAAGGCTGCAAAATCACCAACCTAACAACAATCATCAGAAACCCGATTCCTGATTTATCCATCCAAAAGAGCAAAAAGTAGAACCCAAGACATGTTAATTCAAACAGGAATCACAGGGCGGTGTCTAGCATGCCACCATTGAGGGAAAAAGGAAAACTACATTCATCATTGGAACTTCCTTTTCCCAAGTTTTGTTTGATCTCCTATCGTTTTGGTTGGTAGCTCTACTGCTGACAAATTTCCTTATTATTAGAGAAGAATATTGGACGGCAACTGCAATTTCATTTAGTAGTGTAGTAGTTGTGGAGACCTCATAGATAGACATGCATTTCTATGGCTACCTAGACAATACGTTAGGACACGTGATCGCTGGAACATACAACTGTTAATACCTGAAAAAGTTCTCCATGTAATGTTCATGATTTAGTTTGTTTCTTCCATGAATGTCGTAGGATTAAAGTCATTTATGTGAAAATAGTAAATTTCTGTCTTTCCTGACACAGAATTTAACTCATCATAATTCAATAATCATACATGAAAAGAGAGAAGACCCCCTTCCAGCTGTAAGTGAGGTGGTTGTTGCTGGCGATGAGGATACCATTGCGAACTTGATGGAACAGCACAACCAATTTGTTGGCTCGCTGCAATCTCGTTTGGCTAAATTACAGGTAGCAATTTGGAAAACTCACTAGTGGTTATTTGATGCTCCAATTTGTGTCTGGCTATTATAAAGCTTTTTCAGTCCCTTGTAACTAATTTATGTGTTTAAGTCCCTTATAAGCATGATGACCTGCATGCAATGTTTAGCCTACTCATTTGCAGGTTCTCTTGCTAATCGCTCTCGATAAGATGTGCAGATAGAGAGGGAGGGAG